>CAXIWS010000596.1:0-19588 GCA_964036195.1 Sphaerolaimus hirsutus | reverse complement strand
TGGTAAAAATGATGCACAAATGATGCACTGAACTTTGCATGACAATTGACAAATTTGAATGACATTTGACAACTTTACGTGACTTGGGACTGGCGCCAGGTGGCAATCCCGAGCCCTGTAAAGTGTAAAGTAAAGGGTCAAATGTAAAGTCAAATGTCAAATGACATTTGACTTTGCATTTGACTTTACATTTGACACTTTGCTTTGCATTTGACTTTACATTTGACACTTTGCTTTACATTTGACATTTGACTTCACATTTGACTTTCTGTATTTCTCTGTGTAAACCGCCCCCCGTGCACAACGCCTGGGGCGTTATACAGCTATATAGCGCCCCTGGGGTGCTATGCTTGGTTTCAAAAACATTAGCCAAGTTAAAATATTTACATGACAAATCAAGCTGAATTATAGTGAAATCTCCACTTGGTTTGAATAGTTTTAATGTTGTGCTTCGCTGCGGCATGCACGAATTCCGTGGTATGCACCTTTTTCTATTGAATTCGTTGCACGCTGGGAGCGAACACAAAATATGTAAATATTAAAGCAAAAATTTGCCGTGTATAACGCCCCCCTCCGAATGATTTAACGCCTGGGCGTTATACAAGTTTTAAAAAAAAGTTGCTAAAAAGTGCCTCGGTTTTGTATAACACCCGAGCGGTTTACACAGAGAAATACGGTACATTTTACACTTTACTTTACACTTTACAGGGCTTGGGACTGCCCTCAGGTTGCAGTACAGTACTGAAATGACGCCATCGCGGCATCCAACATGTGAAAAAAGCAAAAAAAGCGACAAGGATGACTAAGGCGCAGCGAAAAAACATCTGGCACGCTGTGGCGCAGAGTTCTGTTGGGGGGGGGGAAATGAAAATGGAAGGATGTAAATAAATACAGGCACACAGAGGGGGCGTAACAATAAAATAAATGGGAGAAATGAAAATAGCGATGGAAATTTCTTTTTCGCTAACAGTGTGTTAATGAAAACCTGGATTTTTTTAACGCAACGGCCCTGCGCAAACTTGTACACACACTGCAGAAATCGGTAAACTGAATTATCAACTTTGAATACATGTAAGTTTACAGGATGAGCAATCTGTCTGTCAACTACAATCTTGATGGCAGTAAAAAAGCCCTCATTTTCTTTAACTCAAATGTGTTTCAAACAGATTTATGAGTTTACAATTTTGCAAATTTCAGCGTGTAAATACTAGCATGTGTAGCTGGAATAATCTATTGTTTTCCGAGTGGAGCGCACACTACCATAATTTAATGAATAAAATTTGGTGATAATTTCCGTAATTAATTTTTATATGGTAAAAACGAATTATTATTATGAGAAACTGTAAGAAATTTGGTTGATTATTCAGATGGGTTACGGTAGGTTTCGGTAGGTGTGATTTCCGCCGAGCATATTCAAGTGACATTAGGTATGTAAAAATAAAAGATAAATTTTAGTCCATGCACACCTCGAAGTGCCCAGTCAAATGCACAGGAAATCTAAGGTGTGTACTTTACAAATTATCACTGGACAAGGCTTTACACGACATGGCCCATAAAGAAGAAACCAACGCTTCCTTACCTACCGAACTAGCTCGAATAAATCCCACCCTTGAATTAACCCCCCTCGAAGCAACCCCCCTCAAAATGGGCTGGGAAATACTCCCCCCCCCTCGAAATCCCCCTCCCCCTCGAAATACCCACTCACCCTGGAATGATGTACATCATGTACACAGTTGGAATGGGGCAGGCAAATCGCAGTTGGAATGGGGCAGTTTCACTTCGCTTCCTGGTCGATTGAGATCACATTTAGGGCTTTTCATGGGCTATACTGATGGGGCCAATCACGCACCCTTTAGTTAAATGTCCACATCTGGACCATTTCAAAACATTCAATTTCATTTAAAAATTTGTTTTCAATTTTACATGACATCTCACACATTTATGTGACTACCGTATTTCCTCGAAATACCCCCCTCGAAATACCTCCCTCAAAATGGGCACTATGATATGATACCCCCCCCCCAAATTTAACCCCCCACCTCAAAATTTCCACTCTGAAAAAATAAACCCTCCAGGGGGTAATTCGAGGAAATACGGTATACTTGGTGTGGGACTGGATGGCGCTTTTCCGAACACCAGCGCCGATCGCCAATGCGCTTTTTGCTTCGGCGCTAGCGCCAAGCATTTTGTTCCTGGCGCCAGGCAAAAATAGCGCCAAGCGCCGCCATGGCGCTTTTTATGGTTGTGGCGCCAAGCGTCAATGGCGCCCAGCAAAATAGCGCTAAGCGCCAAAAGCGCCATGGCGCATTTTCCTTTGGCGCTAGCGCCAGGCGCCAGCGCCACGGCGCTTTTCCATCAATAGTCTCGCACCCTGCTTAGTCTAAAGTGAAGTGTTAAATGTCATGTAAAATGTTTAAAAAAACAGAAAGGTTTTATTACTGAATGTGAATATTTGACATTTGACACTTACTGACCTTTACTTCACACTCTACAGGGTGCGGGACAGCAACATGGGATTGCCCCACAAAATTAAACCAAAGCTTAATCAAGAAATATTGATACTTTGATAATAAGTTTTGGATCTGTTCCCAATCGAATTGGAGTGGATCTGTTCCCAATCGAATTGGAGTGGATCTGTTCCCAATCGAATTGGAGTGGATCTGTTCCCAATCGAATTGGAGTGGATCTGTTCCCAATCGAATTGGAGTGGATCTGTTCCCAATCGAATTGGAGTGGATCGATTCCCAATCGAATTGGAGTGGAAGTTTTGGATCGGTTCCCAATAGAATGGCAGTGGTAGTTTTGGATCGTAGCCAAGCGAATGGCAGTGGCAGTATTAGGTTGTAAACTAAATACCGTATGTCTTCTAATAGAACGGCAGACCTCCAATAGAACGGCACCTCCAATAGAACGGCAGGTTTTGGCATGTTTTTGCACTCATGAAAACAATAGAACGGCACCCTCCAATATTCAGGTGTGTTTTCACATTTGGTTTTGCTTAAATGGCAGAGTTGTGAAAGCGTATTTATGCTTACCCGAAATACGCGGGTAAATGGGTATTTATGCTTACACTTACGCTTACGCTTTCACAAAATACCCATATGCTTTATTACCCATGCATATGCCCAATACCATATGCATATGCCCAATACCCGGCCGAAATACCCGGTTATTAAAAGCATAACAAAGCATTTCACACGGTCCGGTTTTACACTTTTCAAATAGGTGTAAAACCTCAAAAAAGAAAGTCAACTAAACTGCGTACAAAAAAATGGGAATGGTCCGGCCATAAAGTAAACCCAGCCGTAAAATAGAGGGTAGAGTTGTTTAAAGTACTGAACTTTTTTCAAAGTAAACATAAATGTATTTTATTTCTAGTCACACCTGAGTACAGAAATGTAAAGTCAAAGTTTTCTACTTTTACGCTGTGTAAAAGGTGAGTAAATGTAAATATCTGTAAATACTCATTTTCTGTACTTGTGTACTTTCAAAAAGTACGCGAGTAACTGAGTACTGGTATTTTTTTGGGAGCAAACGTAAACGTATTTACGCAGCACTTGAGTATATGTATTTATCGAGTAAACGTAAATACATTTGTACAACTATGCATTACGGCCGGATTTACTTTACAGCCGGGTTTACTTTACGGCTGAGATCTCGCCCAAAAAATGACTGCATGCACGCAGTAATGCACTGGAAATAGCACCACATGTACAATTTCAATTTTTGTTTCAATGCTTAAGTGCCAAAAAATCACAAAAAAATAAAAGTAAATACTGGTTTGACTTGAAATAATCCTCCTCAAAATAAACCCCTAAATGAAATCACAAAAGCATTGAAAAACATGTCATGAAATATTTTCATGCAAAAGTAGCCTGTGGGGCCAGCCTTATTGTGAGTATTTTGCAACCAATGTTATGGTGTTACATTTGCACAAATAAGTCAACTTGGTCAGTAGCTGTACCATTTTGTAGTAGTCACATGCACCATTTTGTGCACTCTCACATTCAACATTTTCAGACTCACCATTTTGCTCACTCTCACATTTACGTTTTGCTCACTCTCACATTTGACTTTGCATTTGACTTTACATTTGACACTTTACTTTACTTTTGACATTTGATTTTGCATTTGACTTTACAATTGACACTTTACCTTACACTTTACAGGGCTTGGGACTGCCCCCTGATGATATTTTGCACACTCGCATGCTTATTATTTTAGCTTTGTACATTTTGCGCACTCGAACATTCACAAATCAAGCTTCTTACGTTTCACTCACTCTCACATTTACCATTTTGCTCACTCTCACATTTACCATTTTGATCACTCTCACATTTACCATTTTGCTCACTCTCACATTTACCAGTTTGGTCACTCTCACATTTACCATTCTGATCACTTTCACATTTACCAGTTTGCTCACTCTCACATTTAGCATTTTGATCACTCTCACATTTACCATGTTGATCACTCTCACATTTACCATGTTGATCACTCTCACATTTACCATGTTGTTCACTCTCACATTTACCATGTTGATCACTCTCACATTTACCATGTTGTTCACTCTCACATTTACCATGTTGCTCACTCTCACATTTACCATTTTGCTCACTCTCACATTTACCAGTTTGCTCACTCTCACATTTACCATTTTGATCACTCTCACATTGCCTGTGTTGCTCACTCTCACATTTACCATTTTGCTCACTCTCACATTCAGCATTTTGATCACTCTCACATTTACCGTGTTGCTCACTCTCACATTTATGATTTTGATCACTCTCACATTTACCGTGTTGCTCACCTTCACATTTATTTTTTCGCTCACTCTCACATTCACCATGTTGCTCACTCTCACATTTACCATTTTGCTCACTCTCACATTTACCAGTTTGCTCACTCTCACATTTACCATTCTGATCACTCTCACATTTACCAGTTTGCTCACTCTCACATTTAGCATTTTGATCACTTTCACATTTACCATGTTGATCACTCTCACTTTTACCATGTTGTTCACTCTCACATTTACCATGTTGATCACTCTCACATTTACCATGTTGTTCACTCTCACATTTACCATGTTGATCACTCTCACATTTACCATGTTGTTCACTCTCACATTTACCAGTTTGCTCACTCTCACATTTACCATTCTGATCACTCTCACATTTACCAGTTTGCTCACTCTCACATTTAGCATTTTGATCACTTTCACATTTACCATGTTGTTCACTCTCACATTTACCATTTTGATCACTCTCACATTTACCGTGTTGCTCACCTTCACATTTATTTTTTCGCTCACTCTCACATTCACCATGTTGCTCACTCTCACATTTACCATTTTGCCCCCCTCAAACAACTTGCCATTATGTTTACCTTGTTGCTCACTCTCACATTTACCATTTTGCTCACTCTCACATTTGCAGCTTGGTGCACTCTCACATTTAATCAACTTCACTAATTCACTTCACATCACTTCACAAATTCACTTTTAATACCTACTGTAAGTGAGTCATAGGTCATCAAAGTGTGAAAATTAGCATTTTGTGCAAATGTCAAGAATAACTGAAAATAAGCAACAAAAATACCCCCCACTACCCCTCATGAAAAAATGGGGCAGTGGCGACTCACTATAGAGGGGGTTGCCATATATGTGAAAACAAATTGCGGCGTTTTTACTGTCCCGCACAGGTCCGGCCCCCACTTGATTTCTAACACTGCCGTGCCGGATCTCCTGCTGTGGGAGGGGTATAAATCTAAAATTTTGGGGATGTGTCCCCAACACCCCTCCCCTACTATACACTGGCCAGGCGGTTTTTGGCAACTCACCACAGTGTGGGGCGCAGCGCTAAAAATTTTTTTAAACATTACGGTCCCACACAAGTCCAGCACCTAATTGCGTAAAAAAATGAACACTTTTGTGTTGTTTTAAGACTTAAACATTTGATAATGCGACATAAACCTGAAATATCTGCTAAAATATCTTATCCCACCCAAAACCGCCCACCACATGAACCCCTCCCCCCCGGGTGGCTGACAAAAAATAACTTTTTACAACTTTTTTATAAGACACTTCAACGGCTGGTTTACAATAATTTATAGGGGAGGGTTAAAGGTCTCAAATTGTGTAAAAAACTTACCTCAAAAATGCCTTCATAAGAAAATTTGCTGGGGGTGGATTTCAAATTGTAAAAATGACATCATTGCAGGAACAAAAATAGGCAAAATTTATGATTTTAAATTTACCCCCAGCAAATTTTCTTATGAAGGCATTTTGAAGGTAAGGTTGTTTACACAATTTGAAACCTTTAACCCTCCCCTATTATTATTGTAAACCAGCAGTTCAAGTGTCTAATAAAAAAGTTGTGAAAAGTGATTTTTTTGTCACCCACTTGGGGGGGGGGGCGTTCATGTGGTGGGCAGTTTTAGGTTGGATAAGATATTTTTAGAGGAAATTTCATGCTTATTTCAAATTGTCAACCACATTAGTGTTTAAACAACACAAAAGTGTCCATTTTTTGAAATTCAACTGGATACTGTACTTGTGTAGGTCAGTAACATTTTAATAAATTTTGAACGTTGCACCCCACACTGTGGTGAGTTTACAAAAACCGCCTTGCCAGTGTATAGCAGGGGAGGGGTGTTGGCGACACATCCCCAAAATTTTAGATTTATACCCCTCCCACAGCTGGAGGTACGGTACCCACAGTGTAAGAAATCAGTGGGGGCTGGACCTGTGTGGGACACTAAAAAAGCTGCAAAATTTTTTTGCACTCGGCGACCCACCCTGTAGGGGGTCGCCGCGACCCCTTCAATTCATGCGAAGTAGAGGGGGGTTGCACCAGTATCTGCCCCAAGTTTCAGCTTCTGGTGCGTTTTAGAACTGTAGATAGGACGTCAGAAGTAAAGTAAAAAATTGGGGGCCGGACTTGATCGGGAAGGTGTTTATTTCGCCCACCGCATCACCTACAGACATACATGGCAATAGTCACAATTTTTCAGAACTCAAATAGCTTGTGCTGAATTGCACATAAGGCATACACACTTTTGACATTTCGCGCAGTCTCAGATTCTCACAGTTTGCGCAGTCTCAGATCCTAGAATTTAGCGCAGTCTCAGATCCTCACATTTCACGCAGTCTCAGATTCTAACATTTTGCGCAGTCTCATATTCTCTCATTTCGCTATCTCAGATTCTCTCATTTCGCACAGTCTCAGATCCTAACATTTCGCGCAGTCTCAGATTCTCACATTTCACACAGTCTCAGATCCTAACATTTTGCGCAGTCTCATATTCTCTCATTTCGCTATCTCAGATTCTCTCATTTCGCACAGTCTCAGATCCTAACATTTCGCGCAGTCTCAGATTCTCACATTGCACACAGTCTCAGATCCTAACATTTCACACAGTCTCAGATTCTCAGATTTTGCGCAGTCTCATATTCTCTCATTTCGCTATCTCAGATTCTCACATTTCACACAGTCTCAGATCCTAACATTTTGCGCAGTCTCAGATTCTCACATTTCACACAGTCTCAGATCCTAACATTTTGCGCAGTCTCAGATCCTAACATTTCGCGCAGTCTCAGATTCTCACATTGCACACAGTCTCAGATCCTAACATTTCACACAGTCTCAGATTCTCAGATTTTGCGCAGTCTCATATTCTCTCATTTCGCTATCTCAGATTCTCACATTTCACACAGTCTCAGATCCTAACATTTCGCGCAGTCTCAGATTCTCACATTTCACACAGTCTCAGATCCTAACATTTCGCGCAGTCTCAGATTCTCACATTTCACACAGTCTCAGATCCTAACATTTTGCGCAGTCTCAGATTCTCACATTTCACACAGTCTCAGATCCTAACATTTCGCGCAGTCTCAGATTCTCACATTTCACACAGTCTCAGATCCTAACATTTCGCGCAGTCTCAGATTTTCACATTTCACACAGTCTCAGATCCTAACATTTCGCGCAGTCACAGATTCTCACATTTCACACAGTCTCAGATCCTAACATTTCACGCAGTCTCAGATTCTCACTTTTTGTGCAGTCTCAGATCCCAACATTTCACGCCATTTTTACTAAAATTGCAGGACTTAAAATTACTAAAATTAGTTACTTAGTTAAATATTTAAATGTGTGATATTCTATTGGGAAAGTAAACAAAAACATGAAAGAATTCAACGTGAATATTTCAAAATTCAATGTAGACATAAATATACGCTGCTTTTTTTTTAAATGTAAATTTTTCCAAGAAAACATACTTGACTAGTATTTTATCTTTCTTAATGAAAAAAGGAATACTTTGTTTATGTATTATGAAACATTTATTTCCAACAGAATTATTCAAGGAAGTATGGTATAGTGTTTATAAACTGTTAAATCGTTCAAAGTGTGATATTTATGTCCATTGGGAACATATTACATGAGAAACATTCACTGCATTCATAAATAAAAAAATATAAATAAAGCATAAAAGCTGCGTTTTTAAAAAACCTATATATTGTGCCCAAACGAGCATAAGCCGCACCAGGAACTCTCAATTGAGCACAAAAGCGGCCTTTTTAAAAATAACCAACAACCTAATCTTTTTCACGCATTTTCATTTGAGCATAGTATTTTATAATTGAGGCGTCTAATTCTAAAAGTCGACAAGTCCACAAAATGTGATTTTGAGTAAATCACATTGAAAGTTTCAAACCCAATTCCAGGCCCGTGGCCAATATGCCAATATGCAGGCCCGTATGCAAATGCCAGAAAACCAAAAATAACCAACAACTCGGCCGTTTCTGGGCCGATTTTCACCATCAAACACTTAAAATGATCGTCATAGTCTGACGATTTCATTTCAGGTCGCATTAGACATTTTGTCAATTGGCAATATTGGCGATCAAACTGAGCAAAGTTTGTTTCAGCGTACACGTATCCAAATCACTGTTTGTACAAAAAAGAAAAGTGTGATTTCGAAATTGGGCGCGCACGTGCACGCACCAACATGGCTTTGTGCACGGCGTGCCGCGGCTCCGGCAAGGTGCAGGCCCTGTTTGTTTGTTTTTTTCTGATAAAATGTCTGATGAAAAAATAATCCCCCAGGGGGATTATTCAAGCAAATACGGTAGTTATTGCTCTGTTTCTGAACATTGTGCACATAACGGGGTGTGTTTTTTATTGTGGCGCTTGTGGCGCTGGTTGAAGTGTTGCTTGCTTGGCTGCTCGATTTCCCAGTCGACGTTCTCCATGTTGGACAAGATCGTGGAGGATATGGTTCTGCAGTTGAATATAAATACCGCATTTCCTCAAAATAACTCCCCCACCCTCGAAATGAACTGACTCCCCTGTTTGAGTCTCCCCTAAGTTAATATGATCCATGCTGACAAGGACACTAATGAGGCATCTAGTTCCGAATGTCGTTAAGTCCATCATTTTGGGTTTTTTCAAAATTGCATTTGAAATTTCAAAGTTGGCCCGAGCAGGCAACTTTAAAGTGACACGTCTCGCCCAAAACTTTTTGAAAAGCTTATGAATTTGTCTACATTTTCCATATTTTAAACCCTCTGGCCGGAATATATACTCATAGTTATGATGAGTTTTTTGACATCACCTCAGCAGATTCAGTGGAGATAACGAGTTTCGGGTGAAATTTCACTCGAATGTCGGTATATCCACTTCCTATTTATTACCTGTTCCACCTCATCATACCGTATCTATAAGGTGTTAAAATTCATATATTGATGCTGGCATACTACACAAAGGACTTGCTATGTATAGCATTAATGGTGGGGAAATTATGCCTTTTTCATGTAGTGGCTCCAAACGGCGCCATTTTTATGGAGTGGCGCCATGGACTCCAAAATGGCGCCATTTTTATGGAGTGGCGCCATGGACTCGGAAACAGCGCCATTTTTATGGAGTGGCGCCATGGACTCGGAAATAGCGCCATTTTTATGGAGTGGCGCCATTAGGGTGTCAACTTTCCGTTTTCCATTTTTCGTTTCCACTTTCCGCAGGCAAATTTTTTTCCGTTTCCGTTTTCCGGCTGCAAATTTTTGTTCCTGTTTCCGTTTCCGTTTTTCCGGCTCATTTTCCGTTTTCCAGCAATTTTTTTCAGTTATTCCGCCTTTTTCCGTTTTCCGGTTCAATTGTCTGTTTTTTTAATTTTTTTCCACTTTCCAGCTCAATTTTCCGTTTTCTGTGTCAGCCAAACTAATAAAAATGCATGCAGGTTCTCAATGAAGTGAATTTTTCCTATTTCTAGTGAGATTTCTGCAATTTTTTTTAATTCAGGATAAATTTCTGCAAATTTTTTTCCGTTTCCGGCAAAATTTCAGAAAATTTTTTCCGTTTCCGGCATAATTTCAGGAAATTTTCCTGTTTCCGTTTCCGTTTTCCGGCCTTCCATTTTTACGTTTTCCGTTTTCCGGCAAGTGCAAATTTTTTTCCGTTTCCATTTCCGTTTTCCGGCATGTGCAAAAAATTTTCCGTTTCCGTTTCTGTTTTCCGCCAAAAAGTTTTTGTTGACACCCTAGTGGAGATACAGAGTTTCAAGTGAAATAAATGTTGGCTTTCTTGGGACATACCGACATTCGAGTGAAATTTCATCAATTTCAGGGTGGACATACCAACATTCAAGTGATTTTTTTTGTTTTTTTTCAAAAATTGGTGTCTCTGTAACTCGAGAACAGAGTGAGATATTGAGAAAATTTTTGTTTTATAATGAAGAAATATTTATGCGTATATCAGATCTGCACCTAACTCATTTTTTTGTCATTTTGGTCTTTACCGACCATGGTTGGTTTTAGTAAAATTCTTTTTACTAAAATTGTATTTTATTTTTATTAAAATTGTATTTTATTTTTATTTTATTCATGTTTCAGTTTATTTTTTTATTTTTTATTCTGAAATGTCATTAATAAAATAAAATGAAACCATTTTACAAAAATTTTACAAATATTTTACAAAAATTTTACAAAAAATTGGAAATCTTGGATGCAAGGACATAAAACAATGTGCACGCTAGAAGCATGCGGATGAATACAAAAAAAATTTTTTGTAAACTTTTGACACGGGTTGCGAGGTAGGTATTTTGTATTTTGACCCTCAGGGGGAGCTAATTGCTCCTCCCAAGGGAAGATAGCTAATCGTGGGTTGTTGTTTTTTGGGGGGAGGGCTTGTGGGATTCAATATATTTATAGGCTTTTTCAAGGTATGGAACGAAGAAAATAAGAAAAAAATCACAAATTAGTGATTTTTAAGGTGAAAATATTATAAAAAATGTGAAAATTGGCAATTTTGAGCAACAATATTTCTCAATCACAACAATGAAACATACAACAAGGCACTAGTTCTGCAAATTGGCAGCAAGAAACTTAAGCAACATGATAGAAAACTTTCTTTAGAATTGAACAGACACTCGAGCTTTTGTAAAATTTTACTAAAATTGTACAAAAATTTGAATTATTGTACAATTTTACTAAAATTTTACAAAAATTCAAATTTTAGTAAAATCGTATTTTTATTTTATTAATTTTCCATTTTATTTTATTTTATTTTATTCTCCAATTTTCCATTTTATTTTTATTTTATTTTTATTTTTTTCTGAGATTTTGCCAACCCTGTTACCGACATACGGAACTAGATGCCTCACTTATGGTAACTGTCATTAAAATGGTGTCTGGCAAAGCGCCAGCCCACACCTAATGCTGTGGCTAGGAATGAGTCAATCAATTTGTCCCATTGACTCACCGCAGCAGCATGCTCCCCCCTGGCATCTGCCCCCCTTGTAGAGCATCGTTTCGCAGACATCTCGACATTTATCAGGGTCATAAAAGTCATAACTCGGCCAACACAGCCACTGCGACTGCCAGCCACACCTGCACAATTATGGTCTGTTTTTAAACAAGCAAAAAGATTTGTGGTCAGTTCACCACGCGCAGTCTACATTTTAAAGCGAAAGTGCCCACACAAAAATTTCTATCAAAAGTTAAGAATCTCGTAAATCAGCTTTGAACACGTTTGAATTTAATTATTTTATATCTCTATCAACTGTAGATGACAGACACCCCATTCTGAACGACTGAAATGCATTGAAATTTTACTGTGTGAGTTTTCTTAATTTTTATAAATTTCGGTGGAAAACTGGTCTGAAGTGCCCCTTGTGATCACACTTTGAAGCCAGATCACGCCTGATCACCGATGGAATGCACTTCACCGAGACTTCACGCATTTTATTATTACCGTAAATTGTTTACAGGAAAAAATCTAAATTTGTGAAGTGTGTTGAAGTGTCTGCGAGCGTTTGCGTGAAGACACTTCACCACAGATCACCAGCACTGTTTTTGCTGTGCCTGTGTGCCTGATTCAATTTGGCGCCAGAACTCACTCCTTTCTAGGACAAGTCGCATTTGGAGCTAGGCAAGATTCTTGCCCTGACTTAACCAGATCACAGCTTTTTGAAGTAGCCGCCCAGCTCACAACGACACAGAAAAGACACGCCCTCAAAAAACACATTTTGTGTATTGTTCACCGCCGCCAAAATTTTCTGGACAAATATTTTATCTGGTGTTGACGTGTGGTCGAGTGGCTGATTAAAATATTGGTGTGTGGATGAATTGTGATTTCACACTATGCGGAAATTGAAAAATTGATATGTAACTGTGGGTTCGCACACCCACTAGTGATGGAATGAAGCCATTTGCGCTTGGCGCTTTTTTTTGGCGGAAGCCTTGGCGCCTTTGTGCTTTTTTCCTCGGGGCAATTTGGGTCATTAAAATGTGTTTCATCGTAGTGAGCATTTATTTACCTCACACACTAGTTTTCACCGTGACTTCGTGTGAAAACTGAAATTTTTTCAAACGTAAATAAATGAACACGGTTGAACGATTTTATTTTAATAAAATTTGAATTGAAATTAATGAAAGTTAAACTTTGAAAATTTGAAAACTAAAGCACATATAGCATACAATGAGGGTAGGCTGAATGTCGCCATGTCGCCATTTCAGTTTTCACATCGGTCACAATGAAAACTAGTGTGTGTAGGGCCATTATATCCATACACCAGGTGCCAGTGCCACGCCGTGTAAACTGTAAAGTCAAATAGTCAAATGTAATGCAAATGTATCATACAAATTTGTCAATTGTCATGCAAATTGACAAAAGTTCAGTAAAAATATTATCCTTGTCAAATAAAATTATAAAATTGACATTTTACATGACATTTGACACTTGACTTTACAGGGTGCGTGACTGCCCCCAGGTGCCTAGAACTATTCATGGGCAACTAATTCTATAACCCCCCTCGCAGTGGAATGGGGCAGCGTGTCCAGACGCAGTGCAGAGTCTCAACTGGCCTGGTGCCACTCCCGGACCCTGTAAAATGTCCTGCACAATGTAAAATGCCATGCAAAGCGCGAAAAGTCGTGTGAATGTGATGGAAATGTCTGATTTTATTTTTTACTTTTTTACATTTTGCAGGGCATCTTACATGACTTTTGACACTGCATGACATTTGACATTTTTCAGGGCACTTTACAGGGTGCGGGAGTGGCTCAGGACCAAAGCGGTCATGTTCATAATCGATCGCATGCGCCAGGGCTACATCTCCGAGAGAAAACGGAGACTCTCCGCCGCCAGCTCGTCTAGTCACGGTTTGATTTGGATATTTTTGGAGGTTTTTTGGGGATTTTCAGTTGTTGTTGTTGTTGTTTTTGGGCGGGCGGAGACTTGCGAATGCAATGGAGTAGCCACAACTTTTACGACGTGATGAGTTTCTGGCATGCTGCCAGCTGTGTCTCTTATTGTTGGGAAGCTACCGTAAATGCTCTATTAGTACGGCCCCCCTCCAATAAACCGGCCCCTCCAATAGTGCGACCCCCTTGGGCACGTTGTGTTAAGTATAATGCGACTCTCTCCAATAATGCGACCCACCCCCCAATAATGCGACCCCCAAAGAAAAACAAAAACCGTACCGTTTACCGCAAAATAGAAGATTTATCGTACCGCACCATTTACCGCAAAATAGAAAATGTACCGTACTGCCCGGTTTACCGCATGGCCGTACCGTCTGCCACCCTAGTTCCACCCCTAAGCTCCGCCCACAAGCTCACCCCCGCAGACCCGGCCAGCTCGCTGCCGTCCACGTCGGCCAACTCGAACTCGTCCATGGCCAGCTCCTCCTCCCAGGGCGCCGGCCAATCAGCGTGCGCCTTGGCGCCGGTCGTGTTCCAGGGCAGGAGCGTCTCCCAGCAGCGCGCAGCCACCAAAGTGCACAAAGTGGAGAAACGAGTGAAAACTAGGGCACTTTCCGTCGAGAGGGCTGCTGGTGCCGACCCCTGACCCTGTGAAATGCCCTGTCAAATGTCAAATGTCATGGCAACTGAGTTGCCATTTTGCAGGGTATTTTACATGACTTTTGACACTTTGCATGACTTTTGACACTTTGCATGACTTTTGACATTTTACAGGGCATTTTACAGGGTGTGGGACTGCCCCCTTGTACGAGGAAAAATAGATCTGGTAGTGTGGATGATAAAACGTGTGATAAAGGTGGTGATCGACCAAATATTGTTATTGGCAGTGTTGATGATTCGTGAGTGACATTTCGAAAACTTTTGGGGAATTTTTTATATTTTTTGAATACAAGGAAAAAATTACATGCATTTATATTTTCTCCAAATGTTCCAGGGACATTTAATAGGTTTTTTCTCTCTTTTTGAAGGGATATTCTGAAATTATAAATATGTAATCGTATTTTCTGAACATCACCTGATTTTGGAATGCTATTCATGAGCTTTGGGAAATTGGTGTGTGCTGTTTACTGAAAATCCGTTTTGTTTGTAAAATTCTAAATTTCTATTCCATTCCAATCGCTGTTATTCTTCAGGTATACATACACGTGTTTTATACTGTCATTTTCCCCTAGTGTTTGTTGTTTTCGAGTAGTGTGTTGTAAAGGGTAAATTATATTTGGCAATAATTTGCAGTTTTTACTGTATATTTTTTACTTTTTAATTATATACTGTATTTCTTCTAATAGAAGGGCACCATTCTATTTTTTTTCAACTTTTGCCCGCCGTTATATTGGAGGTACCGTTTTATTGAAGGATGCCATTCCATTTTTAACTACCGTATTTACTCGAATACCTAATTAATTACCCCGGCGAATTATTTTATCGTCAGACATTTTTGAGGGGGGAACTATTCAAGTGGGGGGGATTATTCAAGTGGGGGAATTATTATTTCCTCACTCGCTTAGCAGGGGGGAATTATTCGAGGGGGGAATTATTCAAGTGGGGGGAATTATTCGAGTAAATACGGTACCTAATCTTTTTCACGCATTTTCATTTGAGCATAGTATTTTATAATTGTAGTAGTTGATTGAACACTAAACAAGTTCACTAGTTCACTAGTTCAATCAACTAAACTCGACGGACATTATAGAAGTCAATGGTCTAAGGAATTTTTGTACAACTGCGTATATTCGTAGTTGGCACACGTCCAAGTTACCGTTTGCGAGAATGTTACCAAGTATGAAAGACGCAGGATTTCCGTCAGCGTCAACAAAAATGGCTGCGGAATGCGATTAAGCGACCGCAATTGGTCGCTAATGGCAGCCCACACACCAGTTGACACTTGTGTTGACTTAATTGCATTCTGCGGTCATTATCGTTGACGTGAACGGAAATCATGCGTCTTTTACTTCGTTCGTATAAAACGCAACAGTAACTTGGACGCAGCGGTAAGTTCATACGTAATTTTTTGAATGAATTTGTTGGGACTGCGACGATAAGATCTTACCAAAGACCTAACAATCCGACTTTCTATAACGATTTGTCTATCAAATTCACATCGTTCTCGCATAAAAAGTAGGATTGAATCAAATTTATCGTGAACCGAATGGAATCCGTCCATTCAAGTTCGAATTTAAAAAAATTCGTCATTGGTAACGAAGGGCCGAATCGCTGATTGGTTTCATGTCCGCCGAGTTTACTACATAATGTAAGACGGACAAAATTGTTTATTGGAGGTACCATACTATTGGAGGTTGCCGTCCTATTTTTTCATGGAAGTATGTGCTAAAACCAGCCACTCTACTGGAGGTACCCTTCTATTGGAAGTATGCCATTCTATCAGAAATAGGGTACCTATCCATTGACCCTTGACTTGGTTGTAAATATGTTAACCATTGTGTCTTTATAATTTCACATGTCAGTAATTCTGTGCTATTTAGTTATTGCTCTGTTTCTGAACATTGTGCACATAACGCGGGGTGTTTTTTATAGTCACAGTGGCATCAACTAGCGATGGAAATAAAACTTTTTGTTTATACGCTGTTTCAAACGTT
Source organism: Sphaerolaimus hirsutus (assembly GCA_964036195.1). Taxonomy (NCBI): domain Eukaryota; kingdom Metazoa; phylum Nematoda; class Chromadorea; order Monhysterida; family Sphaerolaimidae; genus Sphaerolaimus; species Sphaerolaimus hirsutus. The sequence continues at coordinate 3,232 of CAXIWS010000596.1, read as the reverse complement.
TCTTCAAATCCTTTTGAAATATCCTGGAAAATTACAGTCATCACACAAACAATATAAACTAACATTTACTAACGTGCATCACAAATTTAAACTTTGAGAAGGAAACGTGAACTCATAACGTCGAAACGATTCGATTTGACTTCACCCAAATTTTTTGCAGACTGTCTGTGACTAGAACTAGAGTTTCTCTCATTATGTGCTAGTCTAGTAAATGGGTGGAAACTAGCACGGCTCTGAAATTATCATTCGAATGTTTGATTTGAAAAAGCCCAATCCACCTTTTGTTGTATCTCGCAATTTTTTGCATCTAAACGTATCGTGGTATCCAAAAATTATTTCTACAACAAAAAGGAAGGGCTGATGCCGCCAATATTTGCCGCTGCATCAATTTCCCTTTCGCATATCCGTTTTCTGGTCGCGTAAACGTTGTATCATGAACACAACGCTTACTTCCTCCAAGCCGGTGAGTTCCTAGAACTTTATCTGCATATTGCGGTGATGGTACAAATATGACGCTTCATTGGAACTGTGCCAACTTTGATACTTGTGCGAACCTAGTCAAATTTGCGTGGGTTTCAAATTATACGAGACCGAGACCAGATAATTTCGATACTTCGATTGAGCGAGATCGAAACCGGTATTGACATTTTTATTGTTCGATTCACTGTGATTCGAAAATTATCGATAATTTCGATACTTTTTACTCTGCACTATACGTAGCCCTAGACAGTGTAGGCTGGGCTATTAAGTGATGCCGCGCGTCTGAATGCAGCGCGCGAGCGGCGCTCGTCATATATCGCCCGGGAAATAGTCTTGACGCCTGCTGCCACGTAAATTGCTCCCAGACCCTGGATAATGTGAAATGTCATGTAAATTGCCCTGCAAAATGGCAAGTGTGCTATTGATAAAAGTAATGTAACATGCCTTGGCAAATGACAAATTCATTTTAATTTTTTGTACTGAACAGTCGTCATTTTGCCTAACTTTTTACTTGTGTTTTAACACTTTTCTCGACAAATTTGACATTTTACAAGTTCTGGGATTGATACCAAGCGTAAAACCACCATTCGAACTTATCCCGTCACTCCCAACTTACCCCCTGATCAACCCCCAGCCCCCCTCCACGAGTGGACACAGCAACGCGAGCAGCGCGAGTACTTTATCCGCAGTCAGCGGCGCCGCTGCACCCGCTGCCGCGCCGCCGCCGCAAATTGGCACAGTGCCAATTGGTGCGGCCCGGGACCTGGTGCCGTCGGGCGGCCTGAAGAAAGCCATCAAAAGGAGGGTGGAGGAAAATAGAAAGTCCAATGGGGGCAAAGAGAAACGGGCGGTGGGTGTTTTTTTCTGTGTTTTTTTTGGGGGGGGGGGGTTGAAAGTGTGATGGAAATGGCGCGCCGTACTTTATGGTGTTTTGTGTATGAACGGTTTTTGGACGTGCGACTAAAATTCGGAGGTGAGAAATCTAGATTACGGAAACCATTACGGTTTTTCATCCAATAGTTACGCACATGCATAAATAAAAGGCGTTCAAATTCATATTGCTATATTCCAGTGTGCCGTGCGGCATTGGTTCCTCAATTTTTTTGTGCTTTTGTATTTTTTATGCTTTTCTGCCGTCCAATTTCAACTTTCATTTACAGAAAAAAGTGGTGCAACGAGCTAAGCAAAGATTGGCATCTTGCCCGAAATACACGCTGACACCTTTGAATCCCAATTTATATGATGATTGCACGTGGCCCGTGGAAACTGATCAGTTCTATCGTGAAATTTTCGTTTCCAAGTTGGTTATTTCGAATTTTTTTTTGAAAAATGAATCAAATCGTTGAGCGTCATTCACAATTTTGATGTTACGGCGATGTTTAGGTTAAGAATCTATGAACACCAGGTGCAGACTTCTCTAATGTGGGCCAAATATTGAAAATAGGCAATAATTCAAACGAAGGAGAATGATTTTGAACTCTGTAAAATCACGATAACATTTTTGAGGGTGAAAAATTATAAATGGGATGAAAATTAGCGATATTGAGCAAAAATTGAGACAGAGTTTCCCAAAAATCGCTGCAGATAGATAGATAGTTAACTAACTGGTGTGTGTGTTGTTCTATTTTTTTTTTGGGGGGGGGGTAGGGTTGGGCGATGTTTTTTTTAAACGTTTTAAAAAAAACAACGTTTTAAAAAAAACAACATGACGTCCGAAATGTTTTTTTTTTTAAAACATCGACCGAAATTTTTAGTACTAAGCACTAGGTATTTTGCAAAATTTTTGCGCGCAAGCGCGCAATTTCACACACAAATTGACATTGGTGGTTGTTTTCATTGGTTTTGTGGCATTTTTAGTATCAAAGTATCCATTTCTATGTGCTACCATGGGTTAATAAGCCGTCATATGTTGCTGTACTATATACTATTGAGGTAATGTGCTTCCATGTACCTCAACAGTGTGTAACTTCACTCCCAAAGTAACAACCTCCTTTTATAACCTTGTTTGATCACTATTCCGTGCCAAACTTTACCTGAAGTCACAAACATTCAACTATAAGGCGATATACAAACGATATGTCGACGAAAAATGGATATTTTTGACACAAATCACCACTTATAATGCTATCCCATGGCTCCACAGCCATTATATGGTCATATATAACATCACAGAGTATTGCCACTGTCTGATATACCTATATATGTTGACACAAGGTCATAACTGGGAGCTTTTAAAAAAAAACATCGAGTAAAAAAAACGTTTTTTTTCCAACCCTAGGGGGGGGGGGGGTCGAAGGATAGTAGCCAAAAAATTTGCCTGTAGACAGATAGATAAAAAGAATATCTGAGCGGCCCCGTGGATAGATATCGAACCCCTTCTCGACATAAACATCGTTTTAACCCCCCCCCCCCTTCATCAACTGCAGCTACACGAGCCTGCGGCCATTTCAACCCGGTGGCGGCGCGCAAAAAATATCCCTCAATCGAACTCTGAGCGATGAAAATCCGGAAGATAGCGATTCAATTGATGTGGTCGACCATGAGAATGATAATGCTCAACAAAGGAAAGCGTCCAATAGTCGATCGAATGTGGTTTCCGGGTCGCATCGGTAAGTCTGTTTGAGGGGTTGTATCGGGGGTTTTGTAGATTTGGACACCTGCGGGGGTTCAGATACGTGGTAAATCGCTCCTCCCACAGATAGATCGCTGGAAATGTTTCTGTTGGGTTTAAAGGGCGAACTTTTACTGGTGT
>CAXIWS010000595.1:70271-104082 GCA_964036195.1 Sphaerolaimus hirsutus | reverse complement strand
ACAGACTGCGGCAAGCAGTATAACAGGTCTTTTTGACCTATGGGGGAAAGGGTGTGCGCTACACTCGTTCCCAGTAAAGAAAATGGGGGGAATATGGTAGGAATTTTTCCGGAAAGTGTCCGGATTAGTGATACTTATGTCCCCAAAGTGGTACTTATGTTTCTATGACGTCATAGTTGTTGACGCAAGATGGGTTACGGTAGCGACGCGAGAATTATGTTGACGCGAGAATATTGAGTTGACGCAAAAGAAAGCGACGCAAGATTATTGCGTCGCCGTCGTATCCAAATCTTATGGTAGTGTTGGGGGGTAGGTGTTTTGCGTCGCTATCTACCGTAACCTAATTTTGCGTCAAGTGACTACCATAACCTAATTTTGCGTTGCTATGTGGTTTAGTATAGAAATTTTGTTTTTGACTTGTGTTGGAATGAGTGTAGTGCACACCTTATTTCCTCATAGGTTCAAAGGCCCTGATGATAGTGAATGTGTGTTATTTATTTTAATGTTTTAGCTTGTCCTAATTTGATGGTTGATAAAAAGATTATATGCAGTGAATGTTGATACAGAAAAGAAAGAGAGAATGTCTACACTGAATTGGAAGAAGCAAAGGTTTGAAAAAGTGTACTGTGGGGTGAATGCATACATGGTTTGAAATTGTGATGACCTTGAAAGTGTTTTGGGTTTGAAATTGTGATGACCTTGAAAGAGTTTTGAACGGTGTTCCACTGCATAGGGAATGCATGTAAATTTTGAATTTGTGATGGCCTTGTAAATTATGTTTGAACGTGCCACTGTGTGTAAGTGTCCTTGAATTGATTGGATTAAGAGAAACCTTTGATGTTGCCATGCCTCAATATGCACCTGTTGTGAATTATGTGACACCTTTGATGTTGCCATTCTGCAGCTGTTGTGTTTTTATGGGCTTTGGTTGGTATAAATACAGTTGTGTGAAGTGAGTAATTTCATATTCATCTTTTCACACTAAGAATAGTAACAATGGTAATAATAACAGAAACAATATCAGTATGAGTGAAATCATGTAGTACACTTAAGTGAAGTATGTTCTTCAGCTATTTTATGGCAAAAGTGAAACTTTTCTTTCAATTCATTCTTACTGCTTAACATGACACAATACTTGAATTCATAGTGAAAAGTATCTAAATATTGATCTGGTATTTTCTGTTTGATGTGCCAAATCATATTTTTCCACATTGCAAGAGGTGAAGCATTCATGTCATGTTGATGGATGAGTTTTGTAATTTGTACTGTAATTGTACATGCCTTACATTTTGATAGTATTTGATCAAGTTGACTTGTATCTAAAAATAATTGTAGCATTTGTCCTGTAAGTATGTCGTTTGTACATACAAATGACAAAACTAATTGGGATGGTTTTAAGTTGGTAACAATTGAATGTAAATAAGCAAATGTGTGTCTAAAGGCAATTTGTGTGTTGTTACCGATTACAAATAAAGCTAGTTGACACATTTTTTCCTTTTTGGCAAAAATTGGCCACAGTTGATATAGGTAATGTGTGCAATTATTATTCATCTCATCTCTTACAACAAAGCATACTCGCTTAATATTCATACACCAGCGAATCATATTGGTAACATGTATGGGTATTTTTTCACCATATGGGATGGATAGTGAGAAACCATCATTTTTTCCAGATCCAAAGTAGTTGATAACAAGTTGCATTGTACCATCGGATGTGATTGTCCTAGCTTGGAATTCAATTAGTGTTATAAGTTTGCCTCGCATAATTGTCATAACGTGATTGCTGTTTAGCAAGTGAATCAGGGTCCTACGTATATTAAATTCATCACTGTTTTCATGACTTCGCTTCTTTGTGCCAACACATTTGATAAGCATTAGGATGTGTCCGATTGGAATGTAGGACAGCAAAAGAGCACCTATTTCAAGTGGTACATCTTTTCTGAAGTATGCCATTATGTTTTCCACATAATCATTATCGTCCTGGAATTGAGGGATTTTGTTTGTGGTATAAAGATATTGAATTTTTGACATTGTTCACCAACCTTTGAAATGTAGACCTGTTTGCCTTTTATCACATTTTGAACTGCTGCAGATCTTATAGTGCTCATTTTAATAATAAATTATGGATGACGATGATGTAGCTGGTTCATCTAATAACGATAATCAGGTTTTGGCGAATATTCTGAAAAGTAGATCAGGGAGTGGTATTTTGTTTGGGCGGAAACATTTCACAATTTTTAAGCCACAAAGACAATATACTGAAAGGTTCAAGCTAAATTTGAATGCATACAGGGTTTCGTTCCATGATTTGAATGAACACTCAAACATTGATGCTGTTTTGAGTGAAGCAATAGACTGTGTATTCAGGTATTTTTGGTTTATGTCATAAACTGTTTTGGTTTTGATGCCATGCTTTTTTTTTAGACACACTGTTGGGGACCGTCATCCGTCTAGTGTATATGTTGGTGTTTCACTACAACATCCAAATTTGCCAGAATGTATGTTCCCCTTCTATGTTTACTTTAAACATGGTTCCTGTTTGTAAAGAGTGTGTGTTACATTCACACAGCTTATTTGGAGCACTTTCGTCTGGGAACTCGATTTAGCTCGGTTGCTTCAGCTCAAGATATTGGAAATCTACTAAACTCTCATCAAACTATAAATCTGACTGACGGTTCTATGACACTGGTTGTTAATGTAATTGGTTTGTTAATGTTTCATTATCATATAATGTTATGATGTAAGAGTGATAATTGTACTTTTTGATCACACCCAGAACGATAATGGATCCGGTCGATCAACCATCCTGTTCATATGTGGTTCCAGCCTCTGGTTCATTCAATTTAACCAGATGTTTTAATGATGATGATGATGGGAACGATTCTGATGTGTCGGATATTACAATACCTGAGGATTTGACTGACTTGAAGAACTATGGCACAGTTGGGAGATTGTGTGGTGGTCGCAGAAGATCCGCATATCAGGATGTGACAACTGCAAGATTACGACAATCAATGATGACAAACAAACGTCGAAAACATTGTGAATATGTCGTTGCATCTGAACAAACTTTGATTTATGCCATATGCTTAGCATTAGGTAAAATACGTGCTTATAATCCGGATAAGGGTAAGGAATCTCGCAACTATTGGCGTCGTGTTAGACGTAATTGTCAAAAAAGTCCATCGGCGGAGCTTGAAAAGTTGGCATCTCAATTGCGTACTGAAGCCGGTTTGCCACCTGCAAATGTTTTTGTCGGCCTGGATGTTTTAGATATGATTCAAAATGTTCCCATGTTACGTGGTGTTGCAATTAGGGTTTTTCAAGAGGGTACTAAAGAGCAGGTTTGGCCACCATCTGACTCACACTTGCATACAATGTTAAGCCAACATGTAATCAATTTGTGTTTGTATCACCATGGCGGAAACATATTTTTTGCTGTAATATGGGGTTTAGTGACCTTTTTAAGTGCATATGGATATTGTGAGGCATGTAAGGAGGTACAGTTTGGACAGAAAAGGTTTGTTTGTTTGCTAAGTTTTATTTATTGTTTTCAAGTGACTAATTTAGCATTTCATTTTTAGGCATATATGTCCATTTCGATGTGCCTATTGTGGGATTGTTGCTCTGACATCAACAAGGAAAATTACAAGTCTACTATGTGATTGTGAGAAAGTCAAAGGGGAAGAGAGGACATGTCCGGATTGTCTAAGAAAGTTTTTCTCCAACTTTTGCTTTCGGTACGTTTTGGACTGGGTTTTTTGTTGTAAATGATATGATGATATATGTGTGACTTTTGGATATAGGCAGCATTTACATACACAAGGGAGAGGTCGATGGTCTATACCTCGATGCTATGCACAACGATTATGCGCTGGATGTGGACATTATTTTAGTCTCAAAAAGCTAGAGGATGGATCTTTTGTTAACACTCATCGGTGTTCTGAGGAAAGAACTTTTGGGTGTGGTTACTGTAAAAAGCAGGTGTCTATGAGTGAACCACATCCTGCATGTCATTTGCCTGTTTTGAAAGCACGCCAAACCGAAAGGTCCAAGAAAATTGTGTTTTTGGACTTGGAAACCAGAATATGTAGCAGTACAAATGTACACAAAGCGAACCTGCTGACAACTATAGTGTGAGTTTTTGTTTTTGCTATTGTTTTCTATAATGCTTTAATTTTTCATCGTTGCCGCCACAGTTCATGTTCTCGTTGTTGGAAAAAGGACATGTATGCGCCATGTGCCAAATGTGGTGTGGCAAGGGTCTGTGTTTGGGCAGGAGAGAATTGTGTATATGACTTTGTCGAAAGTTTTTTTTGCATTGGTGAGTTTTTTATAATTTCAGTTTTTCCATGATTCTTAATTTATCACTTGTCGTTTTCAGATAATGCCAATGCAACAATTGTTAGCCACTTTGGTAGCAGGTTTGACTTTCACTTTCTACTATCTGCGTTGATAGAACAAAACAAAACCCCAGAGACAACCTTTTCACGTGGCAATCGGTTACTATATGTCAAGTTCAAGGGTGGAATCAAACTGATATGCTGGGCAAACTATATACCTACATCATTGGAAAACCTGTGCAAATCGTTCGAGGTTCCAGTGGCAAAATCGTTTTTCTGCTACGATATGAATGAGGAATATGTGACAGATGCATACTGTCACTTACGACCCAAGTGGGAGTTTACGGTTTCTGGCAGAGATACAAACGCTTTTGATCTGTACCATGCTGAACACTATGACAAAGCCTTTTGTGTTTTTGAAGAGATGTCAGTCTATTGTCAAAGAGATAGCTATGCACTATCATATGCAGCGATGCGTTTTCGAGAAGAACTAATAAACTTGTTGAAGGTTGATCTTTTTGCAGAAAAAGGTACTTTTACAATATCAGGATTGGCACTACGTGTATTCCAAAGTATGTTTGTTTGAATTGTTTTTGTCATGACTTTTTCCAGCATATTGTTATTTCACTTTTTAGTTCGATTCTTACAAGAGAATACATTGGCAATTTATCGAGGTGAAGCTCTGATGGATCGAAATAGTAGATTTTCAATGGCGTTTTTGACCGCATATAGTAGATATTTTGGTGTTAGTTATTTCATATTTGTTGTTGGTGTTGTTACATGTATTAATTATAGACCTTTAGGTTCACGTACAACATGCTGGCAACAATCGTGAATATGTTGTTCGTTGTGCCCGGAATCGACAATACAAAGTGGATGGTGCAGAGTTTGAAGGAGGCTCTAACACGCCATCACGGCTAATTGACATTCATGGATGTTTTTTTCATGCATGTCCAATGTGTACAAATCACTTGAGTGCTGTCAGGTATGTTATTTGGTAAAGAAACGGTTGGTTTCATGCCTATATATACTACACATGTTGTTATTCATGCAGACCACTCACATTGCTCGGTGGTAAAACGCCGTTGCAGGTTCGAGAATATGACTTTTTTCGAGCTAATAACATTGCGAAGGCCGTTCGCCCTTTGCATTACGATGTATATTGGGAACATGAGTGTCGGAATGTTTTAAGTTCAAATCGTGTAATGAAACAGTTTTTCACAGAAGCGTTATCAGATAAACCTTTGAGCATCTATGATGCTAACTTTGGTTAGTGTAGAAGTGGCATTTTTTTGTTGTTTTTTGTTTTGCTCTACTACTGTGTATCATATTGCAGGTGGCAGAATTGACACATTCCAAATTGGCACATATGACAATATGAATGTTCAAAAGCCAAATGCAGACTTTTTGGACTTTTGCAGTTTGTATCCTGCAATGTGTTTAACAAAACCAATGGCACAAGGTCCTGGAGAAATTGTTACAGAAGGGGGGATTTCTGGAGACTTGAATGAATGGGTTCTGGTACGTTTTTCATGTTTTTCTGTTTTCATCATGTTGTTATGTTTTCAATATATCGCAGAGTCATTTTGGTGTTGTCAAAGCATGGGTGCATTATCCAAAGGCGGATATATTTGTTCCACCATTACCTTTCCGAGCCAAACTACCAGGAGGTGATGAGAAGATATTCTACAGTACATGTGCAGCATGCTGCATTGAGCAGAATGTAAATGTGTGCACACATACATTTCAAGAACAGATTTTTCGTGGAACATGGACAACGGTTTGTTGTTGTTGTTGTTGTTGCATACAGGATTTTTCAGGAATTTGAAGTTTGCCCTTTTCAGGTTGAATTGTGTGCGGCAATCAGGAATGCAGGACTGAAGATTGTGCGGATTGTTTCAGCTCATGTTTATGAGTCGCGTGTATGGTCAAGAGATGCTGGGGTTTATTCAGGGCTAATAAGCGCATTCATGTTGGCATTCTATAAGATAAAATGTCAAGCAAGCGGTTCGTTTTTTTATTTTTATTCATGTAGGAATGATAAATAAATGTATTTGCTTTAGATTTACCACCGGACAAGAGTGCAGAAGAATATTCAGCAGAAGTTTTCGAGAGATTTGGCATTTACATTGCACCAACATCGTTTGCTCCAAATCCAGTGAAACGTTCTGTTGCCAAATTGATGATCAATTCACTCATTGGAAAGTTTGCCCAGAAGAAATCCGGTTCACAGACAGAGTTTTTCAAAGATCATGGAAGCTTGTTAAAGGTTCTTGAAAATCCAAACTTGAATGTGCACTGGTTACAGGTTTACACTTGTGTTTATATATAGCACCATGTAAATTGTTGTACATTTCCCGCCCTCTCTTTCAGCACTTTGGTTCAGCGGATGCATCAAAACTAGGACTAGAGTCTTCTGTAATGGTGCAGCATTCTATATCACAGGACTCAAGTTTGGCACATGTAGGTCCAAACAATGTGTTTAGTGTTCCAATAATCACTACAATGGTGACTGGTTATGCAAGAGTGGAGTTATATGAGGCTATGATTAGAATTCCAGAAGAATCATTGTTGTATACAGACACGTTTGTTATTATCCTTTTTACCATGTGTTTATTTACATTAATATTGTGCCATTGTTCTTGGTGTCGCAGGGATTCAATAATGGCTTTGGATGGGTCGAATTTGCAGTCGTTATGTGGGCATCATCTTGGACAGTTGACACCAGTGCTGAAGGATCGATTCAAATTGGAGCATATTTGCATTGTGGGGGTTTGTTTATATATGTGTATAATTGATGAAAATTGTGTTTAATGTTATAACCTCATTGCAGCCTAAACAATATGCCTACACTGCAAAAAACCCTGACACTGGAGAAACATATAAGACTGTACGACTGCGAGGCTTTGCAACCGCTGCGGAAACCGATCAACAAGGACAGAGTGATAGAAAACCAACTGTCTCCTATGATAATATGTGTGATGCTGTCCGATCTCTTTTAGAGCAAACCGAGTTGAAAAAATTAGGATTGAATGAACTCAACTTTTTGTTGAGTAAAGATTTTCGTATATCTGTTGATGGGCGGAAAAAGTATTATAAGCCTGTTTCAAATAAGCGTTTTTTTGTCCCGCCTGGTGTTGGAGGTGCTACGGCTATTCGAACTTTTCCATATGGATACAATCGCATTTAGACTATTGCTGTTATTATTATTATTATATTGTGTTATTAATGTGAAAAATAAAATCGCAGGCTCTAATACTAAATCACTACTACTACTACTACGGTAATATTCATGGTGCAGTAACATCATAATTGATTCACTGCGGTCGTCGTCGTCGGTCATCAATTTCGAACTGGATTCTGTTCGTGTGATTGCCGAAACAGAATATCAGTGTCTAACAGACAGTCAGAGACTATTGGAACGATTGAAAAGTGAGTTTATTTACGTTTGGTTTTGATTATGCTTCTTGCCCAATGTCATTTTTCCCCCCTTGCAGAATGTCCGATAATATCCCAAACACTGGCAACAATGTCAGTGGCAGAATGTCAGGCCAGACAGATAAGCATGGCAGAGAGTTCCATGTTTTATCAGCCACAAATGTTGCAGCAGCAGACTCAAGCACAGCCCATGGGAGAGATGATGGTGTTTCCAAACCCGCCACCAGCATTGCCACCAAGCCATATGGCGTTTCAGCAGCCGCAGCAGCCACAAAGAGAAGTGCCACAGATACAAAGGCCAAACCCCCTGCCAGAGGTGGAAAATCTGGAGGCGGTATTGGAAGAGTGCAGCAAAACAGCAGTGGACCCAGTACAGATGGCCCTCCAGGTCGGACATGCTGTTTTTTGTTTTTATAACTTTGTAAAAATAATCATAATGTACAAACGCAGAGTACCTCAACAGAAACGAGGCCGATGCCATTCGCAACAGAAACGTTGTCAGAGGGTTGGGAGGAGATGGTGTCACGCATGCAAACGTCGCCGCCGCCGCCCCCCCCGCCCAAGTCATTGGACCAAATGTCATCAGCACACAGTCACAATCCACACACAGCACACACGCAAAGCGAGCTCTCTTCCCCAGTAGTGTCAACAGTGACGACTATTGTGCAGACGAAAATACGAGATCTCAAGTGCCTGAAAGGATACCCCCAACAACACTGCAAATGGATACAGGATCCGCAAGGGGCAGACGTCGAAGGGTCTCTGGAAAAGTGCTCCCTGGACAACCAACAGAAACCGCTGCCACCGCCGAAGAAATCGACAACGAGGAAAAAGACAAATCATGTGAAATCATCCACGACAGCGGGGGGGATGACACCAGTGAGCATGAGTTTGAGTATATTGGGAGTGATTTGCAAATGTTAAAGAGAGCAAAACCACGCCGCCTTGAAGCAGACATCGCTGGGCTATCACATGGTGTTACGCGATCCGACCAGCAGCAACAACAACAACAACAGGAAGAAAAAAACCCAAAAGGACGAGATGGTGGCTCCAGAAAGCGTCCAAGTGGAGAAGGTGGTGGAAACATGAGCAAAAAGAGTGCCAAAAGTTGGCGATTTGTTGAGAATTCCTTTTTTGCAGAGTGTCAGAAAATTGTACATCTTACAGATGAGGATGATATGGACGAGAATGATGAAAACGAGGACGACGACAACATGTTTCTCGAGGCTCTGGAAAGGTCTACAATGGAGCAGCAGCAGAAGAAAAGAAACAGTGCAGACAAAGGGGTAGAAGAAGTGAAAAAAACGGCTGATGGAAGAAAGTACATTGGATTGACCGAGTTTGAACGCGGCATTCAACATGTGGATCAACATGGACGCAGCTCAATCCTTTCCCGTTTGTTGTCATTGTGCTATGTTTTTATTATTATATGTTGTGGTGGGGTATTATATTGCAACACAGGTGGCAATCCCGCACTGTTTGATCAACCGTTTGTGAAGAAGGATGTACTCGATGCACCGCCGTTCCCCTTTCGCCCTCCAAACACTGTGGTGTTTTGGATGTGCAGAACCTGCCGGGATATTTCACAACGTGCACGCGGGAAACGGTTTGCGAACGACCGCACAACCTTCATAATCGACATGTGCAAGGTTGTATTTTGTTTTTTTGTTTGTCAACAGCAGTGTTCAATATCATAGTAATGTGTGTGTACACAGCCATGCCGGACATTGAACTGCGAGGCATATGATCTGTTTCAAGGGGACAGTACAGAACGGGAGTTTGACACCTTGGACAAGTCGGAGATTGATGAGCGACACAAAAAGTACCCATATCCGATGCAGTATACTCAGCTGGTGGGGCCTCCATTCTGTCTGACACGTACAGAGGCAATTGTTCTGCTAATGTGTGAATATTGCAGGTGTGTTTTTCATGTTGTTGTTGTTATTCAAACGACACTTGCACATTTGTTTTTGTTTCAGGGCGGTGACATCTTTCCGAGAGTGCATGCGCGATGTGAATGGGAGATGCCGGGTATGTTTCTTGTTTTTCATATTTTTCTTTTTGTCCACATGTACTGCTCGTTTTTTCAGCTGACCATTGACATGTGCCAAAAGTGTGTCACTGCCAATCACGAAATGTCAATGTCGACCTATCCAACCCAAGCTGAACTCGATCGTCAAAAGGGCCGCAGGGACTATTTTGCAGGAATGTATGATGGACATGGTAGCAAGGTCGTGCGTACCGCCGGAAAATGCATTCGCGATTAATGATCATGTCACTTTTGTATTTTAGGCTTTTTCTGTTTTTGTTGTGGACCGTAAACTTTTTGTAATTGTTTGATTGTGGTGTGATCAAATAAAGGTTAACGCTTGACTTTTAGTATACTACTATTACTATAAGAAGAAGAAGAAGAGGTAAAGATGCAGAGACTTCACAGTTCCTATCCAATGTTAATTTTTGGAAGCTCAGATGCCTTTGAAATTAATACAAATAATTGCCATTTTAATGCACAAAACATATATACATGGTATATATGGATTATGTCATTAAAAAGTATGTGTTTATTTGTATAAATTTCCCCCATGCTCTGGAAAAACAACACTGTTGATTGAACTAATTAAAAATAGACAACACATTTATGACCATCCACCCGATCATTGTCTATTCTTGTTCAGCTATTGGCAGGAAAAGTATTTAGCACTAAAAACATATGCCGAGTTTGGCAGAACAGAAGATTTTTGTGACTCGTGGCGAACAATTGTGAAATATAAAGAGGAACTCGACGAGCGTTCAAACACAAAGGATTCACACTTGCTGCTGGTTTTTGACGATTTATCAGCCAGTGTTTCATCGGCTATTGTTGATGTTGATGATAAAAGTGGAGAAGGTGTGAGCAAAAACAGTCGTTCAACAATAGTTGCTAATCCCACACGATTACTTCGAGATCTCGCACAGGGAGCGGCCAGACATCATAACATTACGCTTGTAGCAACACTACAAAGTCTATTTGACACACAGGTATTATATGTTTTGAAAGTTTCTTCATATATGCATACATGTATGTATTCAACCTTCACACCACCACCACCATTGCAGAATCTGAAACAAACACGCAGTTCGAGCGTTTATTTTGTACTATTCAGTTTCCCATCGGATGCATTAACTACAAAATCGTTTGCTCAACGTTGGCAAGACCCTGCACTATTTATTGGTGCATATAAACAAGCGATTGCAGACAAGAACTTTGGACATTTGTTTGCAAATTCTGATCCCTCAATTCCCGATGAACTAAGACTATCAAATTCAGTTTTCCCCTGGGACAAAGATCGTGTTTTTTATCAGTGGGAAAAGTTATCTAGTGATATTGATCATCAAGGTATTGACAATCGTAAAGTAGTAGCAACAACAGATAAGGCGTCATCAGGAGAAAAAGGCACCTTGAGGTTTGCGCCACTGTCACGACACGCACAACGATTGGGTCGAAAAGTTGTTGCTGTGCCAGCCGATATAGCAATAGAACGTGTGTGTGATTCAGACGAATCATTTCGAAAAGAGCTTTGTGCAGCTGGAGGTCCACTAAAAGCAAAGTGGTCAAGCTTGAATCGTCGTCACACTAGTGGTAGTAGCAGTAATAAAAAACAGACTGCAGAGAAGGAAAATCAACAGAATGACAGATGGACCTTCCAATCCCAACCGCCATATACAACAACAGCTTTCGGAGCTGCAAAGCAAGCCGCCGCAGGTATCTCAACAACATAAAGCACCGCCGCAACAAGCAACAACTGGTGGTGGTGGTGGTAGTGTTGTTAAACATCGAAAAAGTACAAGTCGACTTGTGCGCAATTGGCTAATTTTGGAAAGGCTGGCAAAAGTATCTTCAGTGAAGGAACGTCGCAACATTATAAACTCTGTTTCCGAGGACACGCTACGATGTCTACAGGATGTCATTGCAAACCTAATGTCTGGTGTGATATATGTGAATAAAAAACGTAAACGTGTGTTAAAGCGATACAAGCATAAGTTTATGTCTGTTTTATCTGGTAACATACAAGAGAATTCTCTTCGACGTGCCCTTTTATCATTGTGTAATGGTCAGGCACTTAACATTCTTTTAAGCTTTTTCATGTCGAATTATTCTCCCCCAAATTCTGGTGGCGGCAGAGTCATTAAAAAGTGATTTTCTTTTCAGTTTTCTACACCTATTGAATAAATACTATATACTTGTTGTTGTTGTTGTTGTTTTTTTGTATTCACTTGCTGCTAATAATAATAATAATAATAATAAAGAGGATTATGGCTTGGCTCGAGTTTAAACAGAAAGGACATAGACATGGTGTTGCTGAAGACCCTATAAAGAAAGCACGAATTGTAGGAGCAAACGACTCTAATCTATATGCACAGACAGTGGACGATAATGAACGACTAGCTAATTTTTTACATGGTGCTGCACGTAAAGTACGAGGACAACATTTGAAAGAGCTGCGACGTGGCAACAATGTGGTTGATCCAAAAATCCCTGCAATACCTCCAGAAGCTGTTCTAGAAGAAGCACATAAACTACAACAGAATATAACACATAAAAGTAAAGGTGCACCTGTACCATACTCTAAAAACGCTGTCCCATTACCATATTCGGCTTCTCTTATACGTGCAAGTTTTGCACCAGAGCATAGAGCAAAAGTGGATAAGGTTCTTAATGCATTGGAGCCTATTGCATCCGATGTTTTGGATCCATTGGGGCGTTTGAAAATACCCGGAGAAGAGCAACCTGGAGCTGATGTGTTTGATTATTTACATCATGGAATTGTTGGACCTGAACCTGGTACAAGTTCTGCCCCACCAGAAGGTTCAAGCTATTTCTACAACAAAGTTATGGATAGCTATGAGAAACAGCAACAACAACAAAAAGTACAGGGGCAGAAAAGTGGAGATGTAAGTGCTAAAATACAAACAGAGGTTCAACAAACGCCACAGACTGGAGGAGTGACAACAAAACAAGAAACCGATCGAGTCGAATCTAGTGATGGTGAAGGCTATGATCGAAACTTGGAGGCAGAAAAGGCCGATTCAGATGTTGTTGAAGACGACAGTGTTATAATTGAAGACGATACTGATCAGGACGAGCAACAAGAGGATTTTAAAAGTGCTCCTACAGAGTTTGGAACCCCATTAGAAGAGATTCCAAAAAGAGGTGGCGGCGAATCAACCCGACAAAGTATAACACCGAAACCACCTAGAGAAATTCTCAAGCGTGGTCGTGGCCGACCTCGTGGTGCTGTCAGTTCTCGTGGGGGGGCCAGTAGTACACAGCCCGAAGTACCTAAGAGAGAGGTTGCGAAACGATCTGCTGCGATTGTAGCTAGTACAGCATTACGGGAACAAACAACCTCTGAAGACGACGAGGACGAACCTCACCATCGTGTGCCTAGAGGTAGAAAGGTACCTCGACAACAGGTGCCTAAACACTATAGTGAAATAACAAAAAAATCACATTAATCTCTATCGTGATGATGCATAAACAATATACTCAAAATCTTGGTGGTTCTAAATGGTTACGTACACAATATAATCTACCTAGTGATGAGTGGCGAAAACATGCTCTATTAAATGAACCGGCGTATTATTTAAAAGGACATCCATCCTGGAGACGTGGTTTTGAGCGATTACCTATTCTTGTACGTTCCTTTTCCTGTGAATTGTGATGATGTTTAATAATTAACCATGTGTCTTTATCATTACTTAGGTAAGCGGCCCAGATCGGTTTTGGTCTGTTGATTTAATGGTGATGCCAGAACGTGATATGCATTCCAATGACAATTATCGTTATATTTTGGTATGCTGTGATGATTTTACAAATGAAGTTTGGATGGAACCATTGAAACAAAAGACAGGTTTAGAAGTGACAAGTGCTTTCAAGCACATTATGAAACGTAATAATGGACGTGCCCCCATGCGTTTGCGTTCCGACTTTGATCGTTGTTTCATGTCTATACACTTTCAAAAGATGCTATATGGTGTTAGTTTTTTATGTTCAACTGTAAGAACAACAACAACAATAGGTATTGCACCATACAGATAAAGTGCACATTTGCTCCAGCTGCTGAGGATGTAACACGCCTACCAAAACTGGACTCATTTATTCGAAACATTCGCAAACGCATCGAAATGTATTTTATGACTCTTGGGGAGCAGCAAAATCCAGAGGGTAAACACCGTCGATGGTTACACATTTTGCCGGCAATTGAAACACAAATGAATACAACACAAACACGTGCTTTGTTTGGAGCAGCTCCTGTTGACACATCAGAGCCACAAAGTGCAAATGCACATGCATTATTGGTTGCACGCCAACTGCGACATAGACGGAGGCGTGCACAGCCAAATACTGTATATAGTGCAACCAGTCGTGAGGCAGCGGACGCTGCACATGAAAAACTATCGTCGCTGACTGGCTGGGTCCGCCTTTCAAGGCCACCGCCAGCACATGGAAATCCTATAAAACTGGTTGCGCGTGAAAAATATACACGCGAGGTTTTCCTACTTGGCCGAAGATTTGTGCAGCCCGATAAACCAGATACTTATTTCGTCTTGGATCCACAGGATGAAAAACTAGCACCTTTAAAAGGACGATTCTATCGACAAGAATTGATTGCAGCTAATCAACCTGACAATACTAAACCGCCCGCTGCTGCACTTGATAATCTTACTAGAGCAGGTGAATCCAGTAGGATCAGCAGCAGCAACAACAGTGATACGACAGCGACCACCAATATTGGAAACGGTGGAGGAAAAAATGACAGCAATGACAACGCCGGTACTCCTAGTGGCCGTGCTGATAATAACAAGCGTGGTGCTAATAACGGCGGTGTCGGCTCTAGTTCTAATGTTAATGGTTCAAAAGTGGCTGATTACAACAATAGTGGATTTTCAACATTGCAATCAGTGGAGGAAATCAGCCAGAGACAGCAACGCTCACTCGAATCACAACAACAACCATCGAAACAACAACATAGAGCACCACTATTACCCGTACGAGTTTCCACCACCACAACCACCAATGTTGCCAAACCTCACAATACCGATGCAACTACCAATGGAGTCGTCAATCTTGGGGAGACGTCGTCGACGTCACATGCAGCAGCAGCTGCAGCAGCAAAACAAAGCCGCCGCCGCCACCGACACAAAGAGATGGGAGAGGCACCTTTACGAAAGAGTAAGCGACAGGAGGAAAGACGACAACGACAACAACAACAACAAGAGCGTGTGAGTTTCTATTTCTATCATGCATTATGATGAGTCATTATTATTATTATTATTATGATTATGTTGCAGGATCATTCTCACACAACCAATACTACCATTGGTGGAAGGCAACCAAAAGACAGATCACAGTCAAAAACATATGAGCGCGCGCCCCCCCGTCGCGGTGCCTTCGGCGCCGCCGCCCCCCGTAAAGAAAAAGGTGGTGCAAGACGGCGCAAGCGTGGTGTCGGTCCGTCCGCTCCCAGCGCCGAGGAAAACAGGGGGGGGCGGGAGGCGGTCGCCACAACAGACGCAACATGGTAATGGGCAACGCCGCATGATCGATCATGGCCGGAAAACCAGAAGGAAATCGGCAAACGCTGGCCGCCGTCGACAAAGTGCGCGTCTTCAGGAAAAGAAACAGTGATTTTGTATTGTAGTAGTAGTAGTAGTAGTATTTAAGACTGTGCCATTTACGTTTTTCGTCAATCATTCACTTATTGTGCTACTAGTAAAGTATAGTGCTAATAAACAACAAAATGCGACAAGTTGTATATCTAAGTTCAGACAGACAATGGAATGAGAAAACCAGCTCACATAACTTTTTCTCCAACAATTTTTCCTCACACAATGCGGCACCTGATGGTGCAATCACTAATGGTATGTTGTTGTTGTTTTTTTGCTGTTACTCCTATAAAAGGAGGGAGACCATGACGACGACAACATTACATTATAGGCAACACTACAGCCATTTCGTCATCGCCACTATGTCCAATTGATGATGGAAGCGTTGTTATTTTAGAAGAGACATTCTCGCGCTGTGCAGACCTACAGAACCGTGCGGACCACATTAGTTTGATGCATTTGGAGCTTTGGGGCTGCCCAGTATTTGAGGGAAAGGACACAATACCGGCATTTATCGCGGTTGACTGTGGGGGTACATTGCACTGGTGTCAAATCGACATTACCAGCGCATTGACGTTTCCAGCCAATACGTTTGAAGATTGGGGCAAAATTGTTGAACGACAGCTAAACTCAATTCTGAGTGCTGACAATCCACAAGGAGGCGCCGGCAAAATTGGGGGTGGAAGGCTAAGGGAATTGGACGAGTCGACAGCTGCACTACTATCAAGATTGGAGCCTGGTTTTTTCCAGTGGCTTCAAGATGGGGCGAACAAAAAAGCAGCAGCCGACCAAGAGCTCCTCAAAGAACAGCAGAAAAGGTCAACGGCTGGGGGGGATGAAGGCAATACGAAAAAACCTGGGCGCAATGGAGCTCCACCACACCAAGGTCACACACCGCCCTCCGTTTTTACCAAAGATGAGTCAAAGTCTGGACGTTTCCAACCCCAACCTGTTGACCCACCCAACCCCAATGACCATATCGGCAACGGCAACAACAACAATGAAAAAGAGGGGGGGCCCACAAAAGATGACAACAGCAGAGCAATCGAAAAAGAAACCAGCACTGACAGCGGGGGCGGGACGATTGAATCGTCGAATATGTCCACTGAGAAACGAAGCTCTAGGAAGCTCTTCGAAACTAGCTCACTTCACGACATGGAAATATCCCCGAATAAGGAGCGGTCAACTGGTAGCCAAACCAAAACCACAAGTGTCCACCACGCAAAAAACGGCAGGGGCGACAGCACCAGTAACACAACACATACCATCAACGTCAAAAGGAGAAACAACCGCCTAGATGCAAAGGACGACAATGACGATGACGATGACGATGACGTTTTGTGGCGAGATGGCATGTCAGAATCTGAAGATGAGCACATGCAGGATATTGTTGTTGACAATGACGAGAACATGTTTGCCACAGTAGAAAGTGATAGTGATAGTGTGGAGGTTGTTTGTTTAATAGTGTATTTTTTACTATTGTATCTTTTGCAATTACGAACCTACCCACAACACACAGCCACTGACAAAGGATGAAATTGCCGCTGTGAACAACCATACACAATTGCGATTGAAAAGACAAGCTGCTCAAAAGTCACCTCCACAATCGACAACAACAAAAAAGGACGACCATGTTGTCGATGCCAACGACAGTGACAAAATAAACAAGGGTGTTTTCATGGTGAAAGAAATCCTTGTTGACAATGGATACAAAATGCCAAGTTTCTGGGCATCCAACATGGCCACATCCACGTTGGACTATTGGATAGCCAAAAAATTGAAGGAGACTCTGACAGTGTTTGATCACATGTCTTTAGACGATGCAACGACTTATGTGGCCTCAGTGCTACTTGACGATGACAATGCTCTGTTACATGGAGATTCTCTACGATCGAACACGTTGTCTTTTGAGGCAAATGCAGAAACACCCTCACACATTGGAATACGTCGCTTTGCGATTCGAAATCCTGATAACAATCTTGTCACAAGAATGTACATTAGTGAGCACTTGGCATGGGAACTAGGCTTTGTCAGTGTGTCACATATACGTGCAAATCGAATTGATTGGCAAGATGTCAACAATAGGCAACACGGATATATGATCAGTAGAATGCGAACATATGCCACAGTTCCCCATCAGCTGGATTTACGTCGACAAGTACAAGTTCGATGTGATAGTGTGGACCCAACATGTACCGTATTTCAATCTGAGGAAAAGCCAATATTGGCTGTGTTTACATGGAAAGCGGCACTACACTCGCCCGACAGCGGTTCAGCTGCGTGGCAGTTTTCACGGCGCAATTATGTATATGAACCAACGTCGCCGCACTTTGTACCATTGAAACAGGTAATATATACTTGTGTAGCCACATGCACACATGTACACACATACTATATAAACAACACCACCACCACAGACACCGACAAGTGGATGTGAAAAAGGGCTGAAAATAGCTCTTTTCAACCATTGGGGCAAACCGATGCGTGCGAATGGAATTGTGTTTGCAAAATGTGCATTGACGAATTCAAATGCAGAAGGCGGAGTCGATGCTGATTGGATTTGATCTACGATTCATTCATCTCTTTATTACTTTATCGGTTGTTGCATGAATAAACAAAAACAAAACTTTTGCAGTGATTATTTGACTATTCTATTGTTGTGGGCGACTCAAAATGGCTAATCGGCAATCTCGTCGTTCAAAGCCACTATATCAGTCATCAGCGAATTTTCTATCTTCAGCTCGAAATCAAACAACCAGCTGCAACTCATATTTACAGTTTGCACCACGTGGTACACACTGGTATGATACTATGGCCAATGTGCCAGATGAAATATTTACACGACAATATTGGGCACAACAACTTGATCAAAATGCTGGTGTTTTGGAAGCCACAAACCGTGACAAATGGTCATCTGCTATGTTATCGGAGCTGTCTTCACAAAAACTAATAACACCAAATGTGCAAGATACGTCTGATGTGAACCTACAACAACAACAGGAACAGTTTACGCACACAACAGGCGAACCCGCAGCGCCACAGGGAGAATTGCACTCACAAAAACCACCATTAGAAAGCAATATTGGCACTGTGCCAGCTGCAGCAAAGGGAGGAAAGAAAAAGAAATCACAAGAGAGTATACAGTTTGTTCAACCACCAAGCAATGCTGCAAATGCAAAATCAAACAGTTCCACGGCTGGAATTGCTGTTTCTTCCGAGTGGCTATAGTGATTGTTGTGTCTTTGCTACTGTTGCATTAATTCAATAAAATCATTTTCTTGATACTGTCCAATGCGTACTTGTTTGTGTGTAGTATTTACAATACACATGCATATGTTTCGATATATGCAATATTGTATCGCTTTTACATATCGTGTCATTATACATATGGTTCATCGGCACTAGCTTACATCATGTCTTCCAATCATCCTGCACGTATATTGAGCCCAAGAAAGAAACTTTTGGACAGTGGATCGCACCTGCTACCATGTCCACCAGAATTCCGACCAGGTAAGATATGCATGTGTAATTGAAGCCATATATACAAAAGGCACACCCTATTTAGATGCATTACCCCCGACACAAGCATATGTGAGCCACTGTGATCGTGAACAACTGCTTCTAATAAGCGATGGCAATGAAACATCACCATGTAAGATTATTATTGTTTTTTGTTTTAATTTATGCATGATTACTATTGCTCCACACCATACAAAGACGTGTTCACAACTGTTGCGGCCAGTACGGGTCTATTGGACTTCTCATCACTACATTTACATTTGGTGATGCGCGTTGTTACAATCGATGGGCATGAGATAAAAAAAGAATATCCCGTGGGAAACATCTTTAATGCTGCAGCTCCTGTGTCGCTTAAGGATCAAGTTGCATATGTGCCAAACCCACTAGAAAGCATTTGGGACGGAATAGAGATATTCCACAATTCATTGTTGCTGTGTCGAGAGTCAAATTACAGCAAAAAGGCATATATAAAGAAGGTACTACAAACAAGTGGTGTGTATAGACGAACACAACTAGCAGCCAGTGGCTGGGTGGAACTCAAGGATGAAGAAGCACCAGACATTCAAAGTGGTGCAACCGAATACTTTAAAAAAAGATCTGAACCGGTCTTTCTCACTCAAGAGTTCTATGGAAGATTGGCTCTGGACTTTGGCGAACAGTCCAAGCCTTGGCATTCGTCAATGCAATTGACAATTGTACTTAGACGAGTACCCGACAGTCTCATGTTTGAATCGTTTAGCCTACCAAAGGAATACGTTGGAAAGCTGAAAATCAAATTTGACAATATTGAGTTGTCTGTACGTAAAATACACCCGGTATGTGATTTTCACACTATATGTGATTTAAACACACTACATGTGATTTAAACACACTACATGTGATTTTAACACACTACATGTGATTTTAACACCCTATACATAGGTGACATCACTATCTGTCGCATTGGCTGATCGTGTTAAGACACATGGAATTTACCACTCCTTCAGGCAGTACAATGTGGGCCAGGTGTCTATTTCACAATTGTTTGAAGATTAAAACAGAAATAGAAAAAATGACCATTGGCTACTCATTTTTTCTGTTTGTGTTTTATCACATACAACACTTGTGAAAATGACATACAGATATTTTTAACTGAAGGAGCTCGCGCTGCGCCTCCCATTGCCCTAGGAACCCAGGCTAGTTTTTAAAAAAAAATTTTAAAAAAAATTTAAAAATTTTTTTTTAAAATTTTTATTTTTTGTAGGTGGGGAAGCTACCTCGAGGATTGATAATTGCAATGACTAAAACCGATGCAGCTAATCCCCAGTCGACAGATGAACCTAGACATAACTACATACCAATGCACGTGTCTGACTTATCGGTCCAAATAGGCTCACGACTATGTCCAAACAGGCCATTGCGATTCAATTGGAATATGGCAAACAGCTCAGACATTTTCAGAGAATGTTATTCTTTAATTGAAAACTGGACAGCCGTACAAAACGAGTTGACAATGATAAAGTTTACAACATGTCAATTCTTTGTATGTATAAGCTTGTGCAATGATAAGGTCACCAGGTATGTTATATGTAGCTAAACGAGTCAAAAAATGCCATTTTTAATGTAATTTTTCCATTTTCAGCAATACTTGGGAGGCTCTGAATACTGGTGATGCTTTTCTCAATTTGACATTTGGGGAGCCCATACCCCGGGGTGGTGTGATATTATATACATTATTAATAAACGACGCGTTCTTGAGAATCGGTATGTCATTTTCACTATGTGTCATTTTCACAGCGTGTTATATTCACACTTGTATGTTATTTTCACAAACGTCAATTTCACTATTTCAGACCCTACCAACACCATTTACACTCAACAAGTCCATGCATAGTGATAAACTGTGATTGTGTTTCAATGTGATTTTTTAATTTGTATCAATAAAACAGCAGCAACAAACAGACAACAATTTTTATTTTTTCTCCTCCCATTATCACAACAACAATAATAACAACACCTAGAGTAACAACACCTAAGTCAACAACTAACTAATCTAATTTTTTTGGTGTGAGCTCAATGTGCTTGTTTTTTTTGTCTGTGCACATTATGAGCTCACTTTTACATTCACTCACTCACTCACTCAGCGAGAATAAAAAAAATAGACAATGTTTTTTTGTATTTTTTTATTTTTGCGAAAAATGAATGTGCCATTGGTTTTTTGGTATTTTTGTATTTTTTGTGAAAAATAAATAAAAGGTGCTATTGTTTTTTTGGTATTTTTATATTTTTTGTGAAAAATAAATAAAAGGTGCCAATATTTTTTTGTATTTTTGTATTTTTTGTGAAAAAATATATTTGATGAAATTGTTTTTTGTATTTTCTATTTTTTATATATATTTTCTCTTTACATTCTTTGAAACATACCTCACTCAAAACACCATCTCATGAGGTATGCTGTTTTGTCAAGGCACATTGAAAGAATAAGTGTAGCGATAAGATACATGTGCCACATGTTAAAAGTGAATTTGACTTTCATATTTACAGATAAAGCAGTTGACACACTTTTTGTACAGATAACCCAAGGGGGGACATTTTTTACAGATACCTTGTCACATAGCTGTGCACAATTTTGGTATATAGCTGTACATCAAATAAGCTCATATTCTATGGTACATTTCACATGGTCCTGCACAGCTCCATGCAGGTCTCTGGGGATACAGTCAGGTGACCCTCGCACTCGCAGTGTGCACAGCGCAGGAACAGGTGGTGCGTGGCCTCGGTGGTGTTGCAGAACCTTCAAGCAAAAAGTATTGTTTCCAAAATAGACAAAAACAGATTTCAGATTATGAATTTTGAATTTTTTGTCAGATCCCACAATTTTGAAAGTTTTTTCATCGAACCCCACAAAAGTTTTTTGTCTCCAAACAATTAAACATTGTTTTCCATAAAACCCCATCACAAAAGTACCTGCAATTTTTCCAAAATTCATAGCCATTTGTGGCCTTTGGTCTTTCCCCCCCCTCTACATATGTCCCACTGCTACTGCCCTGTTCGCATGGGGGGGGTACATAGCCCTTTGTATTTGGACTGCCCGAGTTGGCACCCCTGCGATAGGCAGGATTCAGGGGCACCTGTGGCACCTGGGTGGGGTTGACCGTCATGCAGAGCACGCGCGCAATCAACTTTTCCACCTTTCTCCACTTCAGCAGTTTGGCCATCACCATTTCGTCCACGTTCGACGGCGGTGCCACTGTGCCATCCGCCTGCAACTTTTCCATGAAGGCGTACTGCAACTCGGTCACGGACTTGTTCCGGGGGATCTACAAGGGGGGGTTATGAATTTGAGTAGTGATTAAACCCATCACCCATATTTATTGTATGCATATATAGATAACCAACATAGCCATCCACTTTGATGCGCATTTGTCCAGTCTTTGGATCGGGCACCCATTGGACCGTTGGCAATGTGTCCAAGGGTTTTGGGGGGTTGCCAAAACCCCTGCGCGCGCGTGCATATAGCGTTGTGTACATTAAGGCCGATGGCCCATGCCCCTCGCGCCCTAGGTAGTCCTTTGTCAAAAATGTGCCCGACATGTCAGCCCCATTCAAATCCACATTTTGCCTGAACACAACATGGATTTCGCTCATGGATTGTATTCTGTTTCTGCCCCTTGACATGATGCGCTGTAGTCTAACTGGGAAGCCACTGTTCAAGTGGGTGCACATTGCGGTGGAAACAACCTGGGGGTCGGTTGTGTGTCTCGTTTGAGTGCGCACAAGGTTGCCGTTTAGTTCAAACATCAGAATGTACTTTTGTGGCTCTGGATCCACACCCTCATATTCCTGGAACAGTGCATCGAACGGCAAAGCATTCCGTTCAATGTCAATGGCGCGCAGCATGCCGCCATAGGCTGTCAAAGCCAAGGCTGTGGCCAGCATTTGTCTGTCTGCTTCGAGCACACACTCGCGCACAACCTCCTTAGCCCTAGCAAGGTTCACATTTTCGATTATGTTTATGCGCTGGGCTATTTGTTGTTGAACAGTGGGCTCTTGCCCTGGCTCTACCCTCAGCCTTTCCACCCCCTCTTGTGCTGTTTCAGGGATGGAGGAAACGGAAACCCCCAACTCAGCTCTGCCATGGGGTGGTGGAGTGATCAGCTCGTACATCGGTCTGCCCGTTGGATCCCTTGGCACATCTGGCACCCCTGACAGAGGCTCCAGAAGGGCTGCCATTCCTTGTGTAGGTGCAGTTGAGCAGCCAGCCCCAGGTTCAGTCACAGGTTCTGCTCTAGTGGTGGCAGCACAGCTACTGGACCTGCTGCTGCTGCTGGTCATTGTGGCATAGTTTCTCGTGCTGGTGGTGTTGGTTTCTGACAAAGAGTGGGCAGATGGATCAACGGGCACATGTGGATCTGGCAGGTGTGGCAACTGGCAACTTGGCAACATTGGTGGTGTCACTGGCAAAGTTGGTCGTGCCATTGGCAACCTTGGTGGTGATGGCATTGGGAACCTTGGTGGTCCCATTGACATGAGCGGGTGTGGCACTAATACTGGAGTAGGTGGAATTGACTGTCCACCACCCAATGCCACAAGATGGGCAGCTTGAGCCATCGACATTGGAGGCATTGTTGCCATATATCCCTTCTCACAGCACCATCTTATAAAAGTGGACATACGGTCGTGGTATTCTTGATTGCTTTCCCTCACTGGTCGGCAGCTGGCACTGCGCCAACCATTTCCAGCTTGCGCCGTGCCACCTGCAAAGTGAACAAAAAGAATTGACCATGACAGCTTAACATTGATTTTACATTGACTATTTGGTTTCTGACATGCATTGACAAAAATATTGTTTCTGATATCACACCCCCCACTTCACCCCACTTCGCCCCACTTCAAATACAAACCCCACCATCAAACCCACCTGACGCAGTGGACTGGTCATAACTGGCAAATCGTCTGTGAGCTGGTTCAGACCCAGCAGCTGCCAGATTACATCTTCCTCTATTGACGTTATCACACTGTCTAGATCGCCCCCTGGACACTTGTTGGGAACTGGCACCGTTGTATCCATGTCCGGCATTTGCTTTGCCTCTTCCACCAGCATCTCCTCCAGCTTCTTTAGAGGAGGTAGCTGGAGGTGCTCTCGTGCTATCTGTCGCATGCGTGGACACATCTCCAACTGGACCGTCTCGTTCACCTGTAGCAGCTCCCCGATCTTCTCCATCTCCATTGGCAGGCTGTCCAGATCCAACTGTTGTTCTGCGCTTCTTGACGACGTGGCCACTGTCACCTGTTGGTCCTGACCTTTCGCTGGAGAGCACTGTGCTGACCCTGTCTGTTCCTTGTCCATCACCATGTTTGCTGCCTTTTTTTCCAGCTGCCTTAGTTCCAGCTTTGAGTTGACATGCTTCAGCAAGCGCGTTTGTGGTGATGGGGAGCTGTTGCGACTGCTCTTGGTGCTGCTGGCTGTTGCTTTGCACTTCTTGCACCTGCGCTTCTTTCTGGCCGTCTGCGACTGTGGCGAACTGTTGCTTTTGCTGCTTGAGCTGCTGTCGCTGGATGTCCAGCCCCATTTGCCACGCCACTGATGCTTCTTCATATGCTTTGCCACGGGCTGACCCCCCTTCTGCGGTGAGCTGAACAGCCTTTTCCTGACGCATATCACTGCGTTGTCTGCATTTGTGACCCTTTTCAGTTGTCTCTGCTCCATTTTTGGGGCATTCAACAGGCCACTGGTGCTGGTGCTGGTGCTGCCGTATGCTTGGGTCATTGCGTTCAACCCCCTCACTCTCCATGTTTGCATAACTGTCATTCCTGGTAGACACTTTGGTGGTGGAGACCCCACAATCACCACCTCCAGTTCTGACCTCCTTTTCTTTGCTACCGGTCCATGTGGTGTCTGTGGTGCCCGCTGTGCCCGTCCTACCTGTGGTACCCGTGGTTTCTGTGGTTTCTGTGGTGCACCCGGCGGCTGTGGTCTCTGTGGTCCCTCTGGTGCACCCGGTGCCTGTGGTGTCTGTGGTGCAGCTGGTGCCTCTGGTACAGCCAGTGCCTCTGGTACAGCCGGTACCTGTGGTACAGCCGGTGCCTGTGGTACAGCCGGTGCCTGTGGTGCAGCCGGTGCCTGTGGTGCAGCCGGTGCCTCTGGTGGAGTCGGTGCCACTGGCACCACTGCCTTTGATGTGCTGGCTGGCCAGTCTGCCACTATTGGCCTTTGTTGGGGAGTGCCTGGTGGTAGTGGAATGGCCTCTACTGGGAGCTGCTTTTCCACCTCCATGGGTGCCTATAAGGGGGTGGGAAGTGAGATTATTTTACAGTCATCGTTTAATATGTGATATGTGTGCCCCCCCTAAAACGCCAAAAGCACGACAACATGTGATATGTATGATCCCATGGTATGTAAAACGGTACCACACAAACATAAAAACAATCCTCTTATCAACATACCTTTGTCTTTGAGTCCACCTCCATCTGTGTAGCTTGACCTTCTGTCTCCTGGGACGTTGTGTCCATTGGGGTTTCTACCTGGGCCTGTGGGACTACAGCTGGGGTCACTGATGACATCTGCACAGGGGGTGTGGGGGGGTTTGAATCAAAGTACAATAAACATAGCACATTTCCATCTTCACAACCATCTTCACGACAAAACAAGAATGTCAACAAAAAACATCAACAAACCAAGGTGCAGCCACTGTCCTTCTGTTTCTGGTGGCTGTCTGCTGTTGCTGTGTCCATCTGGGTGGCTGGGTTGCTGTCGACCGATGTGTCGTCGCTGCTGACCGGTGTGTTCCTCTGCAAAATGAAAGCACAATCACTAAAAATGTATTGGTAGATTCAACATTGAACATATAAAGAAAAAGTGATGAAAAAACAAACCTGCTCCACTACATCTGCCCTCCTTTCTTCTTCCAGCACTCTCTCTTGAACCCGCACTAGTCTTTCTCTTGTGAGATTTGGCCTTGATGTTGTCACCACAACCGTTGAACTGGTCTCCCTCAATCGTTGCTGTGTGTGGGGGGGAATGGGAATGGACAATGGAGAAAATGACCGTTTCGCACACATACACACACACACACACACAAATCACAATAAAAACATGAAAAAACCACAAACCTGGGGGGGTGGGGGCTGTCCATCTTGCCATCTCCTCAGCTGTTCCGGATCGGTGTCCTGTCTTTGTGTCCTTTTTGTTCTGACCATTGTGTCCTTGTCTGGTGATTGTGGCCTGCTGGAAGGAGGGGGTCTGCTGCCAGGAGGGCACCTGAATCTGAGTGGTCTGAGTTGCTGATTGTCCACGTGTCGATCCACTATCTCTGTAATTACTGTCACTGATGTGGTCACCACTTCTGTCTGACTGCCCAGATTTTGCTCCACATTCAACCTGGTGGCATTCGGTGGTGCTGTTCTGGCCAGCACAGCTGCAGATTCCGGGCACAGATGTCCCACTTGTAAGGATTGGCTGTTGGCTGTAGGTAGTGATATGGCCACCTTGGTTGTGTCTGTGTGAAAGGGGGGGGGGGATAAGAGATAAAAACATATTGGCATTCGCTGGCAGACCATAGCAAATCCACAAAAATGTGACATTCAACAGCAACATTAGCAAACATAAATAAAAATGACCAACCCTGGCTTCTGTCCACCAGTGCTACTTGACCGTGTCGTGGGTGGCAGAACATTGGGAACAGGTCTGAAATCCCTGACCCTTTCGATTGCTGGCGATGGCGGTACGCGTTGAACGTCAGCAACAAGCACCCTGTGTTTGTACAAGAATGTTTACACATCTATTTGCCACATTTACTTCAATAATTCCCCTTCTTGAATAATTCCCCTGACTAATTCCCCTGAAAAGTAATGAAATAAAGCCCCGGGGGATCTTACACTTTACATATTGTGGCATGTGGTTGAGTAAAAATAAACCCCCTGGGGTCATATTTGTGAAGCCACCCCCACCAACCTTGCTATGGGTATGTCCACTGTTGACACACGCCCCCGTCCACGTCCGCGTCCGCGACCACACAGGGCAGCAGACCCGTCCACCTGCTTCACTTGCTCCAGCTCGGTCTGTGCCAGGAGCTCTGGCCTTCTTGGTGGCTGCTCGTCGGCACTGGGGGGGGTGTAGATCCCAGCTTTGACCACCGGCTTGACAGCTGTCGGGCCTGTGAAAAAAAGGGGACAAATGAATTTGTGTCACCAAAACATCAAACATTCACACAGGCCAAAACACTGCAAAAGTGCCATATTTCAACCCACCTGGCTTCCAGAAAGTGGACAGCGGTCCACCTGTAGATGCTTTAGCAGTGTGATTAGCTGCAACAACAGCAGCATACGTTCGCGCCGGTGCGTGTTCGGTGTTGGGGGTGTTGCTAACAGGTTTGGTGCTGGTGGATCCAGCAGAATCGATGATGCCAGGTGTCTGCAATGTTTTGTGCAATTGTACTTTGTAATGCACCACAAATTCACAAATAATACCCCAGGGGTTTATTTTTGCTCATCACATGTCACAGCATGAAAAAGTCTCTAAAAATCCGACTTCACTTTACATCACAGTTTTGAGGGGAAATTATTCAAGAGGGGGAATTTTTCAATTGAAAACACAGTTTTGAGGGGAAATTATTCAAGAGGGGGAATTTTTTCAATTGAAAACACAGTTTTGAGGGGAAACTATTCAAGAGGGGGAATTTTTTCAATTGAAAACAAACATTCAAGAGAAAAGGAACCTTCTCACAACTACACAAAAGCTAAAATTAAAACTAGCCTTGCTTTTGCTCTGAACCTCACTTTTCTTGCTGCCACACTGCTCCACTTTTGAGGTGCCAAACAGCAAGTGCAGCTCCTTGAATGCCTCCTTGAAAACCTCCACCAACTCCTGGGAGGTTTGACCGCCTTCAACTGTTACAAGTTCAAATAAGAGCTTCCGCCTGTTGCCAACGTTGTCATCCAGATTGTATGACGATGTGCCAGTGCTTGTCCTGAGTATCAAGTTTGGAAGTTGTACATGTTGTTTTGCACATATATTTCACGATACCTCATACAATTGTTCGATTTTATAAATCTGTGTATGGGGTATTTCCGAAAATTTCTGACGAAATAATAAGCCTCTGGGGATAATTCAAAGTAATATGGTAATTGTGAAAAACGAACGTGTTTTTTCAATGAAAAATTGTAAATTATGTGGGTCGCTTTATGTTTAGTAGTGCTGGATTGTTTATGCATCACAACTAAACATAAAGCGACCCACATAATTTACAATTTTTCATTGAAAAAAACACATTCGTTTTTCACAATTACCATATTACTTTGAATTATCCCCAGAGACTTATTATTTCGTCAGAAATTTTCGGAAATACCCCATACACAAATTTATAAAATCGAACAATTATGTAGATGAAGGGGGGTATTTTGAGCGGGATTTATTATTTCCTCTGCTATATTTTAGGGGGGTATTTCAAGAAAACATTATCACTGTTTTTATAGTTTAAACGCTTGTGAAGTGTGATACTACAGATTTATTAATGTTTCACAAGTAAACATTAATTTTTGGTATTATCAGTGGTTACAAACCAGATTTTTACATAAAAACCGAAAAATATAAAACACAACCCCTCTCCATATAATATTTCCTTTTTTAAACCTACACCACATAACATTTTTGCATCAAAAGCAACACTTTCCATTCGAATGGAATGCAACGTACATAACAACAAATGCGTTATGTAACATTGCGTATCCAAAACATTTTTGTTCTCTCGTGTAAAAACCAGGCAAATTCATAAATACACGATTTATTGAGCGTAAAGAAAAACGTTCAAAACAATTTTAAACTATTGTATCTAATAATCAGCCGAAATATTAAAAAAGTGAAAGCAATGTATCATCCTATATTTTTCATGATTTTGAGTCTACTTGGTATGTTTCCATTTTGGCATATTTCCAAGAAAAATTTCGAAATTTTTCAAAACTTAAGGATCTACATGGAGTGCATATGACAGCATTTGCTCATATTGCACCTGCCCATTTAACTCAAGCGGAATCATCACATGCAGCGTCCAAGATCTGACAAAGGAAAACTTCAGAACCGTTAGTTTTTCGAATATAATAAGTTTTTTAAAACAATGCTTTCACGATCTTCAAATAAACTCTATGGACATCACACTTTGTATGGAAACCTACCATAACACATCTGAACAAAGAATCGAAAGTTATATTACACATTTTTCCATTATAATAGTTTATTTTTACTATGGAATGGCTAAAAATTAAACGTATTGAGATATTTTATTCTGTAAAATATGGTAGTAAACTGTAAGCACCTTCTGACCCGCCAAATATGTTCATCAAACAATAAGCATCGCCAACAAAACGTGAATAAAACGCTGACAACCCTTTACGTTTGTTTTGTGATTTGAAAAAAGTTTTTCAACCTTACGTTTTTAGATTTAAGTAGAAAAACGTTTTAAAAAAATTTATCCTTTCATCTTAAGCATAAACATCCTCACCGCTTTCCACATTCCTACTTCCTATGATCTCAAAAGCCGTATTTAAAAAGTGTTTCAAACATCCGTTTGAGTGCATACATCCGTTTGAGTGCATACATTTGTACAATGTTTTCAGGATAAAATCAAAAGCGAATGGAGTATTGCCAAGAAGTTACAACTACCGGCCGGCTATTGCAATCTAGAGACAGTACTGAAACCACGGTGTGTTGCCACTATACTTCTAAATATTCATAGAGTTTTGAAAAATGGAAATTTAAAAACGGATTTCTTTAAAAGAGTGGGATTTTTTTACCGTTAAATGTTACCTGGGGGTAAAGAAGCATGAAATGTTACCTCGTATTTTTACAAAGTAGAATAGCTTAAAATAGAATTTTGAATAAACGTGCTAGATAATTTTGAAAAGTGTGGAATGTTTTTGAAAAACGTGAGAGATTTTTGAAAAAGCGGGGTCAAGGAACCGTGGAATGCGACTCATATGAAAGCACAGCGACCATTTATTTATAATGTTTACATATCATATTTCCTCATAATACCCCCAGGGGGTTGTTTTTCAGAAAGTAAAGTGGCCATTTATTTATAACGTTTACATACCGTATTTCCTCGGAATACCCCCAGGGGTTTTTATTTTTCAGAAAGTACAGTGTCGTTTATTAATAGTGTTTACATATCATGTTTCCTCGTAATACCCCCAGGTCTTTATTTTTCAGAATGGAAATTTTGAGAAAAAGAACACAAAAATGCAACAATAACCACCATTTTCTAATGTAACACAGTAAACGTTTTGAGCTGTTATGCATTTCCCGGACCACAAACACACAGTACCCATTTTGAGTGGGGTATTTTGAGCGGGAGGTATTTCGAGGAAATATAGTACTTTAGATGAAAAAATGTGAACTTTTCAGACTTGGTCCAAACACAATCATAGAATGCAACATCGAGAAAATAACCAGCGGCCCCAACACACCTGTCCTTGAAACTTGGCCAACAGACAAAGTCCACACCTGGCAGCTTTACAGAAACAATAAACAGCAAAACGGCCACACCGAAATATGACATGGAACAGTTTGTAACGGCCCCAGGGGATACTGTGACGATTAGCAAATCGGTAGGTTGGATTTTATTGATTTGAATTTTTTAATCAGATTATTTGGATTTTTTATGGGTTTTTACTGAAAATGAAAATGTGCATTAGTCAATTGGTTGCTTAAAAACAGGTGGACATGTGTGAAGGTATGGAAAAAGTGCAGAAAGAGACATACAGCTTTCTCATGGGCCTTGAAAAAGCAATATCTAATGATTTTGAAATGCAAAAAAACCTCATGGTGGCACAACATGACATCCAAATGAAAAGTCTATCTAATTTCAAGATGTCTAGTGTGTCTACAACAGAAAAACCAGACATCCATCATGTTTACAACCAGTTTAGTGTGGAATTGAAAGAATACAGCATGCATTTTTCTGGAGAGCTAAAAAACATTACTGGCACCATTTTGACCAAACTGGAACACTTCAAATCAGATGTTTTAGAAAAGATGTCACTGAACAGGCACACTGATTGTGCATGTGGCAAAAACGGTATGCAAACATTTATTTTTACCCAGTTTGCAAACACTGTAATATAATCTTTCACAAAATAAAAAGCATCTTATAGAATGACAATACTGACATGCAAACTGTTGTAATGAAAATGAAAGATTTTTTTGATGAACATAACAATGGAGGAAAGCAGTGCCACAGTACAAAGGCAGAATTTTTGGCTGATTTGAAAGCACATGCTGTGCAAATTCTGAAAAGACTTGATGACATGGAAAAGGGTTTTGAAAGCAACATTGGAGCAAAACTGGACAAATATCATTCAGACATTGTGGAAAAAGTAAATGTAAACTCTGACAATGTTCCCACACCGTCAACAACAGCCACCCTATCATTGGTATGTTTCTATCCTTACTAAGCCACAACATAAAACTTTTCTACATATGGAAATGGTCATTTCATGCAGAACAATGCCATGCAGCATGAAAAGATGGAAAACATCTTACACAATTTTTTGGGAAGACTTGATGCAAAATTTGAAAAGCACATTAACGATGTTTCATTGGCACAATTCCAAAAAACAGAATTTTTGACTCAATTGAAAACACATGATGTGCAAATCATGAAAAAACTCAATGAAATGGAATCAGACATTGTGGAAAAAGTAAATGTAAACCCTGACAATGTTGGCACACCATCAACAACAGCCACCCTATCATTGGTATGTTTTTATCCTTACTAAACCACAACATAAAACTTCCTACATATGCAAATGGTCATTTCATGCAGAACAATGTCATGCAGCATGAAAAGATGGAAAACATCTTACACAATTTTTTGGGAAGACTTGATGCAAAATTTGAAAAGCACATTAAAGATGTTTCATTGGCACAATTCCAAAAAACAGAATTTTTGACTCAATTGAAAACACATGATGTGCAAATCATGAAAAAACTCAATGAAATGGAACAGAGTTTTGAAAAGAACATTCAGACAAAGGTGGATAAACACCATTCAAATATTGTGGAAAAATTGAATGTAAAATCTGACAATGTTCCCACAGCATCAACATCAACAACAGCCACCCTATCATTGGTATGTTTCTACCTTTCCTAAAATATGAAATAAAGCTTTTCTATACTTGAAAAATGTCATGTCATGCAGAACAATGCCATGCAACATGAAAAAATGGAAAACATCATGCAGAGTTTTTTGGAAAAACTTGATGCAAAGTTTGAAAAGCACATTAAAGATGTTTCATTGGCACAATTCCAAAAAGCAAATGTGTGCAAAACCACAGAAAAGATGATGGTTAAACATTTTAAACAATTTTACTTTAACAGACATTACTTAATTTTACATCCACATTTATAGATTTCAAAGAGTGCAGACATTAAAAACATCAATCACACCTTGAATTGTATGTTTGATTCACTATGCAATAAGTTTTTTGGGCTGAACACTACATTGGTGAAATTAGAGGTATGCCACTTTTCTTTTGACTTTTGAAAACAATATCTTAAATGTTGCTTTCAAAACCCAGATGGCATGCTTAGATGGCACACAGTTTGCAAATCAAAATATGAAAAACGTTGTACACAACATGGTGACAAAAACGAATGTGGAAACAACCACAACATCTGGCATGGTGGGTACATTTCCATACCTTCACACCTTTCAACAATTATTATCAATAAAAAACCGACAAATGCACATTATCAGGCTACTGTGGAACCACAACCAACTCTAAGTGAAAATCAGAAAAAAAACACTACAAATCAGCAATATATTGGGGCACATGAACTTCAGTCCAGTGAAAGCACTTCCGTTGTACTTTTTATGGAGAAACTGAGCACTTTGGAAACAAGTATTAATGAAAAGCTGGACAAAAATCACCATGTGACTTCGCATAAAGCTTTTTTATACTTCATATCTTTTCCCATCACAAACTTTAACACCTTTCAGACACATATGATCATGCTCAGTTTCAACGTTGTATTTGGATGCCTCACATTTGTGCTAATAATTGCTCTGGTATTTGGATACAAAAATTTTTGTGAAAGACAACAGAACGATGGTAGTTGATGTGGAAGCCGCACAGATGTGAGTTAAACCTTACCTTCAGGGGTACCGAATGGGGGAAGGGGGACGGTTTCGGGGGCTTAACCCCCCAAACCGCCCAACCATCAATCTATCCCGAAGGCTACTCTGTTATCTATCAATCCCGGAGGGAAACACTTGGGCTTCTACACACTAAACCCCCCCCCCCCCCCAAAAAAAAACATATGTCTACATTCAGCGATTTTACACCCTTTTTCATCCATCTATGTCCAGAAAAAGCCTAAATATTGATTCACCACAACCCCAAACCCCCCATCTACATTCGACGATTTTACACCCTTTTTTCATCCATCTATGTCCAGAAAAAGCCTAAACATTGATTCACCACAACCCCAAACCCCCCAAACCCCCCATAAAACACTTCTGATATCTATCCCTTTGAAGGAGCGGTTTACTATCTATCCAACCACTCGGAGGGTCAAAATTCAAGATATCCCTGCTTAAAGTGTTTATTCTAATCTTCCAACAGTTTCAATATCTCAATTTCTTCTCAAATAAAAACGATTCATTTTTTGTAAAAAATCCCCCCTTTTTAAGACAACCTGAGGGGAAAACACAACAAAAACATCATACCTATAAATAAAAATTCAAAACGCAGCGAAGAAACCGCACAAACACCACTGGCTGCAGAAACAAACGATAACTTTCGGTCGACGTTTATGGTACCAACGGATTTTTCAGTTAGTACAGATTTTGTGGGATGAGGTGAAAAAAACGGTACAATTTTGTACATCT
>CAXIWS010000595.1:57670-70071 GCA_964036195.1 Sphaerolaimus hirsutus | reverse complement strand
GGAAACAGATAACAGTCAAAAAACCTTAAATCGCGGAAATAAAAACATAAATTTATGTATATGTATTTTTTGGGGGAAAAGATGGAGAAAAAACGATAAAACAATTAAATTCATCCAATGTTCCCCATGCAGATGCCATCATATACCAGAGCGAAAGCAATCAAGGACATGCAAATTGCAATGACAGCCATGAACAAAACCTTCTCACAAGTAATGGACGAAAACGACGC
The DNA here is from genome assembly GCA_964036195.1 of Sphaerolaimus hirsutus. Taxonomy (NCBI): domain Eukaryota; kingdom Metazoa; phylum Nematoda; class Chromadorea; order Monhysterida; family Sphaerolaimidae; genus Sphaerolaimus; species Sphaerolaimus hirsutus. Next base: position 69,841 of record CAXIWS010000595.1, on the reverse strand, counting down.
TGAGCCATACGACAACGTGCCATGTTCCAGCGGCATGAATCCAACCAAAAGCTCGCTCAAGAAATCGGCGCCGAAAGTTGTTGAACTGTGCCGTTCCGCAAAGCCGGCACGGCATTAAGTACCGGTGGATTTGACCTATTCCTGGTTTTGTGGGGGGGTTTGGGGGGGGGTGGATCGGACAAAACCTGTTTTCAAAAATAAAGCACAATTCATACCCCCCCCAAACAAAAACGTTTTTGCCAATGGTTAGCCCCTTTTCAATATTAACCTTTTTTAATAAAATACCAGTGTTGGCAAATCGAAAAACACTCACATTTCAAACAAAACTAATTTTTCAAAAACGTTTTCAATGAAAACATGTTTTCAAAACATCGCATGATAACGTTTCAAATGACGATTTGCCACAAATCGTATTTTGTTTCTTCACAAGTTGAAAAGTCTTCCAAGTTTTTATTTATTCCAATATTTTTTTCACTTTAATTTATTTTAATGTGTCTTATATTTTTATTGTTATTATAATGTGTTTTATCTATATTTATGCAACGATTCAATATGATAAACGTTTCCAGTCTTTACTAAAAAACCGTTTTAAATTCAACGACCTACATCACTTTCAAATAAATTTCTAAAACATTCTCCATCGAAAAAATATTTGCCAATACCAAGAGGAAAACCTAGATATCTAAACATTGCACATACCATAATCATTCAAAGCACCCATGGGGTTTTATTCAATCTCTACACAGAGACGTTTACGTGAGATATTATTCATGTAAAATCAATGCGAACATTTTCGAAATTGTTGTAATAATAACAACCTTCGAAAAAGTTCACATTGATTTTACATGAATAATATCTCACGTAAACGTCTCTGTGTAGAGATTGAATAAAACCCCATGGGTACTTTGAATGATTATGGTCAACAACACTCAATTTCGATCACCTAAAATCAACATATGTAGGTGAGAACACACTGTATCAAAAACGATACACTCATGGCCATAACAGCGACATAACACCTATAATGTTATTTCTTTGCAGAGGGCTGGGCCGCCCCAAAAGTTATCGGATCTGTCACATTAGGACATCTTGTAATTTGTCCAAAGTAAACAGTATCGCACCAAAACACTTATGTCAGACGGCCGTCAAGGCCATATAATCCAATTTTAAAAGTGATACCTACTTTAAGCAGCCCACAAAAACTTTAAACTTTCATTTTTATACAATTTTTTGGACTTAACAATTGTACATGTGGTAACGTCATCGTCATTCAATAAAAAAACATGTAAAAAAGTATGCACATTATCTTTTTTTCATCCCCCAAACAGTATTTTGAACAAAAAACTTTGTAATCTGACATTGTAAACATGTAGAATCAACTTTGTCCCTTCAATAGGGAAAAACAGAACAGGCCCCTGTTTACATTTAACAAGGCGCCGCCGCCTATCACTTTTAAAACAAACCTTAATTAAATCACGTATGTAGTGCAAAAATGCAGCTGGCCCAGCCTGGCCCTAATCGTTTAGAACCAGTTTTCCGTGACGGCCAAACTTTTACCGCAGACCGTTACATTTTTTATAAGCCCCCCTCCGCAAAACAACCCAACTGCCATCTTCAAACGTTGCAAAAAATGGAGCAACGATTGCCGGTAAAAACCATTGACCCATTCAGTTGCAGTTTCACTCCTAGAATCAACTACTAAATAGGTAAAGACAAAGTGCAGGGTGTCCCATTTAAAAATGACATCATTGAAACTAGACATAAATAGAAAGTCAAAATCTCAACTATACAAAGATCAGAGTTCACAAGCTCTAACTTTCCACGAAATGCCTCTTAAAACAGCTGTCTATAGCCTGGTCACAGTCCCAGACCCTGTAAAATGTGAAGCAAAGTGTCAAAAGTCGTGTAAAATGTCATGTAAAATATCACTTTTCATGAAGTTTTACATGTTAACATGGTAAACTTCATGAAAAGTGATATTTTACATGACATTTTACCTGGCATTTGGCAATTGGCACTACATTTTATAGGATTTGGGACCACCCCCAGGCCACAATCCAATCCACTATCCTTCCTGACACGGGCAAAATACAGCTGGAGCATAATGGCATGGCGGTGCAGATAGAGGTTTGTTGTTCGTTCTTCATCACATCGGTCGTCCTTGTCAAATCATCTGCGGTATGTGGGGGGAATTTTCAGATTTTCAAAACGGTGGTTGCAGAGGATGTGCAACAGGTCCAAGTGAATATTTATGTTCCAAAAAAATTCATGGAACACCTGGGAGTAACACTCACACCATCGCAAATTGACACACTAATTTCCACCTGTGTCAAAAAATTATTGCACGATCAAGATAGTTAGTTTGTATTGTTCACTGCCCCCCATGTTTTACACATTCATTTTCTTTCGCATGCATTCGCTCAAACAGATTTATATTTGCTGGGCCGCCGCCGCCCCAGTCCCCTTAGAGATGGCAAAGCCCTGCCCAAATTTAGAATAACAATACCGGAAAATATGGATTTTGCATTCACACACCCTGTATATAGAGACGACCCTGCAAAATCAAGAGAAAATGTCATTGATTTTGCACAAAGGTGTCGCCACTATATCGATGCACAATATCTTACAAGTTTGTTCTCTTTTAACATCACCAAGGTTACACCCGCGGCAAAATAAAAACCGTGTAAACGTTGCATGTGCAGGAGACATGCCCGACAACATTGTCGGCTGGTCTTGCAAAGTTTTGAAAATATTGGACCGCAATGAATTGGCAGAAAATTCAGAAAATAGGCGGTCCATGGACAATTTCATGAATTTCACACTCAAAAATCAGTGTGTGATTACGGAAAATGGTGAAATTATCCACACGTCAGTTGATAATCCCACTTATTTATGAAACATTTTCATTATAAAAACTTATTTTCACCCCCCCATTTTCCAGGTGCAAGTATTGTGAGGGCACCAAGAAAAATCGGCCCATGCTACACGTCCCATATCTTATTTGCACAGGGTGCTTTTCGCATGAGCCCCTGAAAATACCGAGGGAATTGCTTCCCTTTGTGCAATTTAATTGGCGACATGTCGACAAACTTGTAGAAAAAGGCAAAAATGCACAAAAAAGTAAAACAACCACCCCTCTTGTCGAACACCATAGGCATGACAAAATTCAAAAAAGGTCGGGGCTCATGCATAATGTACTACCTTTATAATATACCGTATTTAAAAATTCAAATACGCTCCGCCCACCCCACGCAGAATGCATGAGGCCGCATTCAAATGTACGGTGCAGAAATTTGCAGTTTCAAAATCCACCCAGACAAAGTCCAAATATTTGGAGAAGGCGTCTAGTGATTTTCAGAAAAAATCTGTGAAAAAATGCATGTAATGCCATCGCCTGGCCTGTATTTTTTTCGCCTATCAATATTTCAATAAAAAATGCCTCTTCTATCATTCCATAAAAAAAGCCACAAAAATTACCTATCAGGGCATTTAGACCTATGAGGAAATAAGGTGTGCACTACACTCGTTCCAAAAGTCCCAACACAAATACAAAATTCCCTGTTTTCAATCACTTAACCATGACGCAAAACTAGGTTACGGTAGCGACGCAAAACACCTCCCCCCAACACTACCATAAGATTTGGATACGGCGCAATAATACTCACGCAATAATCTTGCGTCACATTCTTTTGCGTCAACCCTATAATCTAGCGTCAACCCCCAATTCTCGCGTCGCTACCGTAACCCATCTTGCGTCAACAACTATGACGTCATAATAACATAAGTCCCACTTTGGGGACATAAGTCTCACAAATCCGGACACTTTCCGGACTTTTCCTACCATATTCCCCCCATTTTCTTTACTGGGAACGAGTGTAGCGCACACCCTTTTCCCCATAGGTTAAAACGCCCTGTTATACTGCTTTCAGGGATCATTTCCTATTTAGTAGTAAATGTTGACTTAAAATTTGACGTTAATCCGACAACTCAGTGACAAGTTATTCGAAATGTAAAGCGTAGGTCAAAATTGCCGCACCCTGTACTAACTGTGCCTTAGCACAATATACAATAGTGGTGCATAAACGTATACATTTATACCCTTTTGAAATATTTTGCATTTTAACCATACTTTTAATAAAATATTAGTAAAAATTGCTACACTATTTAAAATTAGGTATGCTCCAATAAATACTTACTCGATCAAGAAAATTATCAGACATAATAAATTCTATAATACTTATTTCAGTAAATACAGTAACACCTGGACTATATCACTGGAGAAGACCACAACAGACACCTGAATATCCAAAAAGATTCACGGAAGGTGGCAATCCCAGACCCTGTAAAATTTAAAGTAAAGTGTCAAAAATCATTTAAAATGTCATAAAAAGTGTCGATTGACGTGACAAATGTAATGTAAAGTGCTTATTGTCATGTAAAGTTCAGTAATAAATTTTTTTTGTTTCGATTGACATTTTACATGCCATTTGACACTTTACTTTACACATTAGATGGTCTGGGACTGCCTCCAGGGTATGGAGATTATCGTGGGCAATATGAGCATGAAGCAAAAATGAGGCAAATGTTTGGACCAAGGGTTTAATTTGTATTTAATGCGCCGTCCACTTCTAAAAGTCGATATTCCAAATTTTTCGAAAATACAGTAAACATCGGGATGGCATTGAGAATTGGACTCTTTTTTGGTCACATTTTTCGCCATTTTCGGAATTTTTTCAAAGCCTTTTAAAAGTGTCACATTTTGATATGGGCATGGAATTGACAAGTTCCCTTGTTTATTGGGCTTCTTCCTGGATGTATATTTGGAACTTTACGATTGTCATCGAGCGCGCCCATGCATGCACCACTGGCAGAGAATTGGAAATGAACTTAAAATGCCATTTTTTCAGAACCGATTTTTTTGGAGTTGCAAACTTTCAGAGGTGGAGGCTTCATCTCTTTTATGATCAGACTCTGCGGAAAGTGACAGACTTTGGATAGCATTAACTGTTTTGGTTTGCCAATGAAATGTGATGAAAAAGTTATAAACATCACATTATAGGTTTGTCAGAGAAGCTTTAATCTGAACATTGTGTAAATAATGCTGCCTGCAGTTTTTGCAATGAAGTAATTTCTTAGAGCAGAGTAGGTACCGTAATTTTTCTAATAGAACGGCATACCTCCAATAGATAACGATGGCAAAAAAAGATTCGATATTCGAAAATATTTTCGAATTTTTTCATAATTTTCGAATTTTTTTTCACCCCTGGAAAAAACACTTAAAAATCGATTTATTTCTTAAAAAATTCGAAAATTCAACGATTCGAAAATAGTTTTCGAATTTTTCAGAGAATTCAAGGTGACAAAACGCGGTTTTAAGTTCAGCATGCTAAAAATAAAGCAACAAATGATATGCGTCGGGTCTGAAAAAGTCTCATGTAATGAAAAAACAAACATCAAAAAACCCATTGGAATGGCATCGGCAAGCGGCGGATACAATCACATCCATTTAGGAATGCATGGAGCCGCCCAAACAATTAGAACCGCGGCGCTCTACTTCCGCGGATACACACTCCGGTCCATCAAAAAAATCGCTCGCGGGTCTTCCGAGGGGCAGTCGCACAAACGTTTTTGGAAGGCATTCAGCCACAGAAAAAATGGTGCAAAATGTTCCATATCAGTGTTTCTACCATTTGACAAATTAAACTGAAGTGAAATTGTCATGTCATGCTTCACTTACAGTGAAATAAAGGTTAAAAGGGGCTGGAAACATGAAGACACTCCAAATACTGTGTTTTAAGCTTCAAATTCAATGATTTTCTAAAAAAATTCGAAAATTGCCAAAAAAGATTAAAAAATTTGAAAATTAAATTCAAAAATTAATTTGGGAAAAAATTTGAAAATTCGAAAATTCACTTTAGAAAAAACACTTGAAAATTTAAATACTTTTTTTCTGAAAGGTTTGCCGTCATTACCAATAGAACGTCACCTCCAATAGAACGGCAGGTTTTGGCACGTTTTTGCACTCACAAAAACAATAGAACGGCAGCCTCCAATTGAATGGCACCTCCAACGGTATTGCAGGTAGAAATTATGCTGAGAGAGTGCCAAAACACTAACGATGGCAAAAAAAGATTCGAAAATTCGAAAATATTTTCGAATTTTCGAATTTTTTCATAATTTTCGAATTTTTATTTCACCCCTGGAAAAAACACTTAAAAATCGATTTATTTTTTAAAAAATTCGAAAATTCGAAAATTCGAAAATTCGAAAATAGTTTTCGAATTTTTCAGGTAATTCAAGGCTACAAAACGCAGTCTTAAGTTCAGCGTGCTGAATAAAGCGACAATTGATATGCGGTGGGTCTGAAAAAGTTTCATGTAATGAAAAAAAAACATTAGAAAAACATTGAAATGGCGTCGATGGCGCAGCGTGGACGCCATCAATACCGTTTAGGAGTGCACGGAGCCACCCGAACAAAGAACCGCGGCGCTCTACTTCCGCGTATACAAATGCCGGTTCATCCAAAAAATCGCTCGCGGGTCTTCCGAGGGGCTTTCACACAAACGTTTTTGGAAGGCATTCAGCCCCAAATGGTGCCCCCCCCTCGTTTAACCCCCTCAAAATTTCCACTCTGAAAAATATACTCCCCAGGGGTAATTCGTGGAAATACGGTAATTGTTTCTACCATTTGTCATGTTAAAGTGAAGTGAAACTGTCATGTCATGCTTCATTTACAGTGAAATTAAGGTTAAAAGGGGCTCCAAACATGAAAACAGTCCAAATACTGTGTTTTAAGCTTCAAATTCAATACTTTTCTAAAAAAATTCGAAAATTGCCAAAAAAAGATTCGAAAATTTGAAAATTCGAAAATTAAATTCGAAATTCGAAAATTAATTTGGGAAAAAATTTGAAAATTCGAAAATTCATTTTAGAAAAAACACTTAAAAATTTAAATACTTTTTTCTAGGAGGTTTGCCATCGTTACAAAACACAAAATTTATCAAAAATGGATGGTGAGAACATAAAAAGCATTCAAATAGGTCTTTTATTTCAAATTGATGCTTTGATATTAAAATATTGGCCAAGTTTCATTAAAAAATGTTGTTGAAATGGCCATATTGAAATGAAAAATCTGTGAAAAAAATTGGTGAAAACAATAGAACGGCAGCCTCCAATAGAACGGCACCTCTAATAGAACGGAAGGTAAACAAGTTGATGAAAAAAATAGAATGGCGCTCTTCTATTAGAATAAATATGGTATTTATATTCTTTTTATATTGAATAAGACAGTTTGAGTGATTATTTATTGTGTATCCTCAATTACTATATATTGATATACATTTTGTTGATTGTGAACTAAAAGCAATAAATGCAATAAATGCAAAATAACCCATAATTTCGTGACAATTCATTCTGCATGTATGAAATTTTTAGCACATAGTTCTTATTTATATTCACATATAGAAATTAATTTGAAGTGTATACATATGGTTGAGTAAAAGTAAATAGGTTTTCACAACTGTGTACTACTAGCAGATGATGATAATCTGCATTGAAATATATCATTTATCATCTACCGTATTACCTCGAAATACCCCCATGGGGGTTTATTATTTCGCCAGCAAATTTTGAGGGGGGTTAATTCGAGGGGGGGTTAATTCGAGGGGGGGGGTCTATTATTTCGCCAGAAATTTTACGAAATTCCCCGTACTCAGACGTAGAAAAATACAACATTGTCAGAGGCGTATGAGTGTTTATAGGCATATACTACTGTATATACACATAAACCCTCCCCTAACATCACTCAGTCATCGGTTTTAGCGTGTGTTCTGCATAATACAGTACACACATTGTGTTATTTGTTGTGTACATGCTGTTTACACTGTATTTGGGGGGGGTGTATTTCGAGGGGGGGTTTATTTTTTCCCCAGCCCATTTTGAGGGGGGGTTAATTCGAGGGGGGGTTAATTCGAGGGGGGGTTAATTCAAGGGGGGGATAATTTGAGGTAATACGGTATTTATAATATACCTGAACGAGTAGTGTTTTATGTAAATGTTATGTTTTCTAGTTGCCTGATTACACATATTGAAAGTGTAAATATCTATGCATAGTGGGCAAAATACAATTTTTTCACTATTACACTCTTTATTTCCTTTGAATATATTCCCATTCTCGAAAAAATTCTCTTATTTACCTCAAAATGGAGTTTTTGCATAAGATATATTGACGATCATTTAATAAGTATGCCTTGAATAACTCCTCCCTTTAAAGATGCATTTTCCAAGTGAGGAGATAATTTTCTTACAGAGCTCAACATGTTTGTCTGCAACAGAGTTGCGAAAGCGTATTTACGCTTACCCGAAATACTCGGGTAAATGGGTATTTACACTTATGATTACGCTTACACTTTCATAAAATACCCGTACGCTTTATTACGCTTTCCCGGCCGAAATACCCGGGTACTAAAAGCGTAAAAACGTTTTTCACATAGTCCGGTTTTATGCTTTTGTAAAAAGTGTAAAAACTACAAAAAAGTGAACGAAACTGTATACAAAAAAAACTGCATGTGTGCAGTAATGCACTGGAAATAACGACACATGTACAAATTGTGTCGCAATATGAATACCTATCTCTTTTATACTGTGTCGTCGGGCAAAATATTTAAATGGATTTAGATGGAATGGCTTCAGAATAGAAATTTTGTGGCTGAAAATACACGACGTCTGAGTTTGAAAATGAAGATGACATAAGTGTATCTTACGTTTACGCTATTAGAAGAAATGCGGTAAGCATTTATGAGAATTAGGTATAAATACATCGCAAAAATGTACAGCATAAAGTCTGAGTGCGGAAATGAAGATTTATTAACTGTCGCTGTCGATTAAGTGCCATCAACATCTAAGGGCAGACTACCAAGTAGACATCTGAAAATGTCGCTGAAAGCTTGATTTTGAACGAATCCACTGAGAAAAAACTCGAAATACCCCCCCACCCAAATTGAGTGTACAGAGTAGGTACATAACAAAACTGTGGTGTGTGATTCGGGCGATGCAAAACACACGTTAAAAACAATGAATTGTTACGTTAGAACATTTGTTACACACTTAAAAAAGTCAATAGACTCTTATATATAGTGGTTATTGTTGCATTTTTCTACGTCTGCGTACGTTACAGACGACAATTTAGTACTAGAATTTCAAAAAAATTCTGGCGAAATAATAAGCCCCCCCCCTCGAAATCCCCCCCCACTCTCGTTTAACCCCCCTCAAAATTCTCACTCTAGAACAATCACCCCCTGGGGGTATTTCGAGGAAATACGGTATCTCTAAACCCTAAAGCAAACTCTGGCTGATGCAATCAAACTTTGGTCAACAACTTTCATGCTAAACTTGGCACACTTGACACTAGGGTGTTAACTTTCATTCCAAAAGCAAAAACATTCTTTTCTCAAGTTACACATCAAAAGTACATAAAGTCAATGTTTTTTTCACTACACAAATTGTTCCACTTAGGTATGATTACTGGTCATGTCAAATTCAAATTTGAATGGATGGATTGACCATGCTCCATCAGTTGCTGCCTCAAATCTACTACTCTAACACTATGTGAAATAAGTCTGCAGTTTGCTAAAACAGACACAGTTATTCACACTGAATTTTTGTGTATTTTTCGCGGTGACATCTTGCTAGGGGGCTTCTATGGGTATCAAAATGAAGACCATACATTTATCTACAAATGTATGAATTTCTAGCTTCTAGCTTTAACGTGACCCTATTGACCGACACCCAAAGAAAATTTCTGGGAAATTTGTGTCTGTTAGCCAAGAAAAAAGGAACAAAAGTTCACTTCCTGGCATTGAGTGTTGATGATCATAATGGTTTAACAACACACAACACCTTAATGAAAAAACAGTTTTTGAAAGAGTAACCATTGACAAAAAATTTATTGTAGACAATAAAGATCTCTGACTTCCAATGGCACTGTGGGTTTGAAATTACAAAACAACAAAAATGTAAAATGTTGTACTTTTTTCATCACAATGAAAACTGTCAAAATTGCTTGTGAGCCAGTCTGTATGCCCTCTCCTAAGCTTTGCCATTTCGGGGAGCATGTGGCATTCACTAGTGTTTGGCCTGAAACTAAAATGTGGCTATTATACTGCGATAAAAAGTATGATACCATATTACCTCGAATTATCCCCCCCTTGAATTAACCCCCCCCCCCCCCTCGAATTAACCCCCCCTCAAAATGAGCTGAAGAAATAATAACCCCCCCCCCCTCGAAATACCCCCCCCCCCTTCGGAATGATGTACGTCATGTACATAAAAAATACGTCATGTATGCAATGTACATGATGTATATTACTGTTAATTTTGCATTCCAGCTACGCACAGACTTAGTTTATGTAGCTATCTACGTCTTTATGTCCAAATATATCCTGTTTGGACACATTTATTACTTGTTTTGGGTATGTAAATGCCTACTATTTACTCCAATTCTTACGAAAATTCCTGACGAAATAATACCCCCCCCCTCGAATAAATCCCCCCCCCTCGAATTAACCCCCCCCCCTCAAATTTTGCTGGCGAAATAATAAACCCCCATGGGGGTATTTCGAGGTAATACGGTAGTTTGCATTTCGGAAATTTTGTAAGTTCAAACGCTTGGTGCCAGATCAGCAGAACAGATCTTCATCCCCTACAACAAGCTTTTGTCTATGGTTATTCTTTCAAACACTGCCTTTCCTTGAAGGTGACATGTGTGGCTAAACACACCACTATGACCACCACAATTACTCATGTATGTGATGGAAAAGTGTCTTCACAATGAATTTTGTATTGGGAAGTGCCAATTGGCTCCATGAAGTGTTGGGAAGTGTCACCATGAAGACACTTCATGATGGATCACACACCCATTTTTGCTGTGGGACCTACTAACCCAATTCAGTAACCCACACAAAAAGTTTTTAGACCACCCATGTGTGTAAGGCAAAGTTCTAACTTATTTGTACTAATACTACTTTTATTTGAAGTTGAACAACATGAATCTGAAGGCACTTCTGGTTGGTTTATGTTTTGCAAATAGAAATTGGAAATGATTCCCATTTCTGTTTTGGATTCTTTTTTCATTAACTTATCACTAATTCACAACCATAAAAGTGTAACAGATTAAAATTGTCACTTAAAATTACAAAACTATAACCTTTTCAAATGATTTACAATTGTAAAATATTTTGAATTTACACCTTGCCTAAAAGTGGTGAAAATGTCTAAATATTTCAAATCTCAAAATTTCAGTACTCATCCAATAGGTAATCTATTGCATTCATGTGCGCAATTTCGCAATCAAATCAATGTGGGTGTTCATTATCATTGGATTTGCCACTTTCACTTTGCCATTTACCGTATTTCCTCGAGTGATTGTTTCATAGTGCTCTCGAGACGGGAAGGGAGGTTAAACGAGGGGGGGTATTTCGAGGGGGGGGGGGTTATAATTTCGCAAGAACTTTTTTGAAATCCTAGTACAAAATCGTTGTTTGTGATGTGCGCTGGGGTAGAAAAATGCATCAATAACTGACATGTAAAGACTCCTGTAGACTAATATTAGTACGTAGATGGTATAAACACTGTTCTAACGTGATTCCGACATTGTTTTAACGTGTGTTCTGCACTACGCAGAACACAAACTGCAGTATTTGTCATGTACGTTCTCTTTACACTCAATTTGGGGGGGGGGTATTTCGGGGGGGGGGGGGGGGGGGGGGTGATTGTTTCATAGTGGTCTCGAGAGGGGGGGGGGGGTATTTCGAGGGGGGGGGGGATTCCGAGGAAATACGGTATCCGTTTTCATATTTTACTGGCACAATCCTCCTTCAGTTTTAATCATTTTTTAATCTTCCATGTAAAAATAGTAATTCAGGATATGTAGTGTAATAATGAAATGTAGCCAATGCGCCCCTGGAGTATGAAACATCACCTCCAATATATTAACTTCCTCTACTAAGCTTTTTTAAGAACTAATCCAATTAAAATTTTATTCATTGAATTGAAATCAACAAATGTTTGATGAAAGACACAATGAGTCAACAACACAGAATATATAGGTATTTTTTGTCAGATTTTACCATGGGTAATGACATAAATAGCTGCACTCCACAGTAGAAATCGGGT
>CAXIWS010000595.1:41519-57470 GCA_964036195.1 Sphaerolaimus hirsutus | reverse complement strand
AAATACCTCCCCCCCCCCCCCCTAGAAATACCCCCCCCCCCTCGAAATACCCCCCCCCCCTCGTTTGACACCCCCCCCCCCCTCTCGGGAGCACTATGCAACAATCACCCTCCAGGGGGTATTTCGAGGAAATACAGTAAATGGCATAGTGAAAGTGGCAAATCCAATGAAAATGAACACCCACATTGATTTGATTGCGCAATTGCGCACATGAATGCAATAGATTACCTATTGAATGAGTACTGAAATTTTGAGATTTTAAATATTTAAACATTTTCACCACTTTTAGACAAGGTGTAAATTCAAAATATTTTACAATTGTAAATCATTTGAAAAGGTTAGTAGTTTTGTAACCATGCTCAATGGCTTGTTGGCAGTGGACCACCGATACACACAGTCTCTCACATTTGTTCAAAGTTTCTCTGATTTTGAGGATAAGTGACAATTTTAATCTGTTACACTTTTATGGTTGTGAATTAGTGATAAGTTAATGAAAAGAGAATTCAAAACAGAAATGGGAATCATTTCCAATTTCTGTTTGCAACACATAAACCAACCAGAAGAGCCTTCAGAATCATGTTGTTCAAAGTCAAATAAAAGTAGTATTAGTACAAATAAGTTAGAACTAAGCCCACATATGGGTGGTCTAAAAACTTTTTGTGTGGGTTACTGAATTGGATTAGTAGGTCCCACAGCAAAAATGGGTGTGTGATCCATCATGAAGTGTCTTCCCAACTTCTCAACACTTCATGGAGCCAATTGGCACTTCCCAATACAAAATTCATTGTGAAGACACTTTCCCATCACATACATGAGTAATTGTTAGTGGTTTGTTTAGCCACACATGTCACCTTGAAGGAAAGGCAGTGTTTGAAAGAATAACCATAGACAAAAGCTTGTTGTAGGGGATGAAGATCTGTTCTGCTGATCTGTCACCAAGGGTTTGAAGTTCCACAATTTCCAAAATGCAAAATACCGTATTACCTCGATATACCCCCATGGGGGTTTATTATTTCGCCAGCAAAATTTGAGGGGGGGTTAATTCGAGGGGGGGTTTATTCGAGGGGGGGGGTTATTATTTCGTCAGGAATTTTCGTAAGAATTGTAGTAAATAGTAGCTATTTACATACCCAAAACAAGTAATAAATGTGTCCAAACAGGATATATTTGGACATAAAGACGTAGATAGCTACATAAACTAAGTCTGTGCGTAGCTGGAATGCAAATTAACAATACCTAATATACATCATGTACATTGCATACATGACGTATTTTTATGTACATGACGTACATCATTCCGAAGGGGGGGGGGGGGTATTTCGAGGGGGGGTTTATTATTTCGTCAGCTCATTTTGAGGGCGGGTTAATTCGAGGGGGGGGGGTTAATTCAAGGGGGGGATAATTCGAGGTAATATGGTGTCATATTTTATTAGTCACATTTTAGCTACCGTATATCCTTGAATAAGACCCCAGGGGCGTTATTATTTCGTCAGAGGTTTTGGAGGGGGGAGTTATTCAAGGGGGGTACTATTCAAGGGGGGGGGTTATTTTTTCCTCAGAACTTCCAGGAAAACTTTCACTTTATTCATTGTTTGTATGCATTCCTTCAACACATCTAATGCAGAAAATGACCAGTTCAACAAGAACAAAAACAACGTATCCATCCTAAAATTCGTGTTCATCGGCGTCTGAATCATTCAAATACACATTGTCGTTTTACCCAGCGGGGGGACTTATTCAAGAGGGGGGAGTTATTCAAGGGGGGGCGTTATATTTTCCTCACCTGGCCAGCAGGGGGGTGTTATTCAAGGGGGGATATTATTCAAGGGGGGGGGTCTTATTCAAGGATATACGGTAATTTTTATTTTATTATTTTAAATGGTGTAATATTTGACTTATTAAATGATCGTCAATATATCTTATGCAAAAACTCCATTTTGAGGTAAATAAAAGAATCTTTCCGAGAATGGGAATATATTCAAAGGAAATAAAGAGTGTAATAGTGAAAAAATGTATTTTGCCCACTATGCATAGATATTTACACTTTCAATATGTGTAATCAGGCAACTACAAAACATAACATTTACATAAAACACATAACTCGTTCATAGGTATTAGAACATATATATTTTTGAGAGAACTGCATGCAAAGTATGCCCAATGCAAAACATAGGACACAATGAAGTTCCTGTCTGTAAAGGACTGTGCTAATAAATAGTGACTGCATTGTGTGCAAAAACACACACGAATCGGGCAAAAAATGAGGCGTGTGATTGTGCCTGTGTGTGTCTCATCCCTTATGATCTTGACAAACAGGGTTAGTAGATGGCAAAGTTGCTTCCCAAGAATGCAATTGCACATGTATAGGGGGTTGACTTCAGTTTGTAGAAGCTGAGTTTGCCAGTCAGGGTTGCGTTGATGGGTGTTTATAAATTAGGTTGAGTTGACAGAAGTTTAAAAATAAGGGGCTGTTGACACAAGTTTACAAATTAGAGGCTGAGTTGATGGGAGTTGAGTTGATGGGTGTTTGCCAAATTAGGTGCTGAGTTTATGGAAATTGACAATAACATTACCATAACCCTTAAGTGAGGCCCCCGGGGCTAAAAAATATAAATTGTGATATGATGCATTTGTGGGTTACTGATTACAATGATTTGAAATATGCACTCCATTCTGACAGTACATTACCATAACCCGGAAATTAAACCTCTGGGGCCAAAACTTTCAAATTGTGAAATGATGCATTGTGGGTTTCTAATTGCACTGATTTGATATATAATGCACTCCATTTTGACACTACATTACCATAACCCTGAAAATGAACCACTGGGGCCAAAAACTTTCAATTTGTGAAATGATGCATTTTTGGGTTTCTGATTGCACTGATTTCAAATTTGGGTTTCTGATTGCACTGATTTGATATATGCACTCCATTTTGACACTACATTACCATAACCCTAAAAATTAACCCATGGGGCCAAATACTTTCAATTTGAGAAATGATGCATTTTCAGGTTTCTGATTGCACTCATTTGAAATATGCACTTCATTTTGACACTACATTACCATAACCCTAAAAATGAACCCACTGGGCCAAAAACTTTCAAATCATAAAATGATGCATTTGTGGGTTTCTGATTGTAGCGATTTCAAATATGCCCAGGGCTTAAAAAATTAGAAATTGTGAAATGATGCAATGTGGGTTTCTAATTGCACTGATTTGAAATATGCACTCCATTTTGACACTTCATAACCATGAAAACGACATAACCATAACCCTGAAAATGAACCCCTGGAGCCAAAATCTTTCAATTTGTGAAATCATTCATTTTTGGGTTTCTGATTGCACTGATTTCAAATTTGGGTTTCTAATTGCACTGATTTCAAATTTGGGTTTCTGATTGCACTGATTTGAGATATGCACTCCATTTTGATACTACATTACCATAACCCTAAAAATGAACCCATGGGGCCAAATACTTTCAATTTGAGAAATTATGCATTTTCAGGTTTCTGATTGCATACATCTGAAATATTCACTTCATTTTGACACTACATAACCATAACCCTAAAAATGAACCCCTGGAGCCAAAATCTTTAAATTTGTGAAATCATTCATTTTTGGGTTTCTGATTGCACTGATTTCAAATTTGGGTTTCTGATTGCACTGATTTGAGAAATGCACTCCATTTAGACACTACATTACCATAACCCTAAAAATGAACCCATGGGGCCAAATACTTTCAATTTGAGAAATTATGCATTTTCAGGTTTCTGATTGCATACATCTGAAATATTCACTTCATTTTGGCACTACATAACCATAACCCTAAAAATGAACCCCTGGAGCCAAAATCTTTAAATTTGTGAAATCATTCATTTTTGGGTTTCTGATTGCACTGATTTCAAATTTGGGTTTCTGATTGCACTGATTTGAGAAGTGCACTCCATTTTGACACTACATTACCATAACCCTAAAAATGAACCCATGGGGCCAAATACTTTCAATTTGAGAAATTATGCATTTTTGGGTTTCTGATTGCACTCATCTGGAATATGCACTTCATTTTGACACTACATTACCATAACCCTAAAAATGAACCCCCTGGGCCAAAAACTTTCAAATCATAAAATGATGCATTTGTGAGTTTCTGATTGTAAACTGGTGGCACATATAAATGAGAAACCAGGTACCTCGTTTTTCACAACAACCTCACAGGGAAACGTGCAGCCCAATATGGCTGCCATTTTGTCTGGGGGTGCCCACAACATTTGTCTACATATATGCCAAGTGGCACCCCATGGCACCCCCCTGTTCTTCTGCTACAGATTGATGAAGTTTTTTTGCCAATTTTTTCCCGGAAAATATAAATGAGAATTTTCAAAAAACCAAACAAAATATAGCTGCGGTAAAGTGAGCAGCAATTTTTTGGTGTGCTGACAACACAAGGCATGATTACACTTGTGTTGGTGCTTTTTCAAAAAATAAAAATTCCTTGTGGCTTGCCAAAAGCCATATTTTGACCCGCTGGTCATTTGGGGGTATATTTTGACCCCCATTCCACTACCCCCAATTAAAAATGGCTCCAATATGCAGACATGTGCTATGAAGCCATCTCAACAACTATTTTGAACTTTGTCCTAATCCAAATTGTGATTGTAATTGAAAAACCATGATTTTCAACTTTCTGGACATGACATAGTTTTTTGTCTGGCCCATTAAAACTAGATACATAGCACATTGCCCATTGGCCCCAACAGATTTTTTACAGATAATTAGTGCCCACAATGAATGGGCACAATTATTTTGTGATTTGTGCTGTGACATTGCAGGCGTCGGACACGCTGTCACGCAAGTGCCCTCTTTACACAGGGCCATTTTTATCATTTGCTATAAAAAATATTTAAGTGCAAAAACGGGACCCAGGAGCAGCCATATGTTGCGAGCCCCTGACACTGAGCGAGCCAGTTCTGGCCCCCATGTGCTCCATGAATAGCTTGGGATAGTGGATTGTCCACTTTCTAAAACCTATGTTTTTCTCAAAAAAATGTTTCAGTCTGATCAAGAATGCCATCATTGTGTTGGGGTTCTGGGGACTCTGAGGGGGTAAAAAAGTTGTACATACTTTGAATCTACCAATGTTAAAAAAAACTTTTTGGTCTCAAATGTCCAGAAAAAATTTTTTTGAAAATTTAAATTTCATCGGGAACCAAAATTTGTATGGAATTCTCATTTATATTTTCCAGAAAAAAATGTGAAATTTTTTTTTCCTGCACCATAGGTGGCCTGAGGGAGGTGCCCCCTATGGTATATATAGTAAATACTTGGGGGCACCCTCACACAAGATGAAAGCTTAACAGCTTGCACGTGGGATTTGTAAAATACAATTAAGTGATTTTCTCATTTATATTTTCCACCAGTTTAGCGATTTCAAATATGCACTTCATTTTGACACTACATTAAAAATGCTAATAAATTTAAAATTGTGAAATGATGCATTTGTGGCTTTTTGATTGCCTTGATTTGAAATATGCACTTCATTTTGACACTACATTACCATAACCCTGAAAATGAACCTCCAGGGCCAAAAATTTTCAATTTGTGAAATGATGCATTTGTGGGTTTCTGATTGTAGCGATTTCAAATATGCACTCCATTTTGACATCACATTACTAAAACCATGATAATGAACCCCTGGTCCCAAAAACTTTCAATTTGTGAAATGACGCATTTGTGGGTTTTTTATTGCAGTGATTTGAGATGTGCACTCCATTTTTACTCTACATTACTATAACCTTTAAGTCTAACCCCCAGGGCTAAAAAATTGAAAATTGTGAATTGATGCATTTGTGGATTGATGATAGCAATGACTTGAAATATTCATTCCATTTTGACACTACATTACCATAAACCTGAAAATGAGTTTACAGGGGTTTCCAAATGAGGGACTGAGTTTATGGGAGTTTCCAAATTAGGAACTGAGTTTATGGGAGTTTCCAAATTAGGGGCTGAGTTTAAGGGAGTTTCCAAATTAGGGGCTGAGTTTATGGGAGTTTCTAAATTAGGGGCTGAGTTTATGGGAGTTTCTAAATTAGGGGCTGAGTTTATGGGAGTTTCCAAATTAGGGGCTGAGTTTACAGCAGTTTCCAAAATATGGGTTGAGTTTATGGGAGTTTCCAAATTAGGGGCTGAGTTTACAGGAGTTTACAAATTAGGGGCTGAGTTTATGGGAGTTTTCAAATTAGAGGCTCAGTTTATGGGAGCTTACAAATTAGGGGCTGAGTTTACAGGGGTTTCCAAATTAGGGGCTGAGTTTACAGAAGTTTCCAAATTAGGGGCTGAGTTTATGGGAGTTTCCAAATTAGGGGCTGAGTTTACAGGAGTTTCCAAACTAGGTGCTGCATTTACAGGATTTAGAGGGGGTCCCCATGGGGTGCCATTTTTGGGGGGTCTCCAGGGGGTGCCATTTTTTGGAGGTACATATGGGGGTGCCATTTCAAGGGGGTCCCCATGGGATGCCATTTTTTGGGTGGTCCCCACAGGGGCCATTTTTGGGTGGTTCCCTGGGGGTGCTATTTGGAGGGGGCTCCCCACTGGGGTGTCAGTTTTTGCAAGCCTCTGAGTAGTGGGTTTTGTGGTTCTCTACAATTAATACCACAAGGATTTACAAACACAAAAAGAACAGCAAAGCACAAATGTAACTAATTTAAGATTACAACAAAGTTTGACACCTTGCATAAACCACACTATCATATCACAAAACCTATACCACACAGAATGCACACTGCACACCATCATACCAAATTGCAAACTGTCCACATTTTACTACCGAGTTTCATGCCCAACCATTTTACGGAAGTTTACAAAAATCCATTCCAAAACATTGCATCCTTGGTATTGGTCTTGTTATTGTTGGTACATTACATACTGCATTTCAAAACACGTGCCTAGCATGTGGGCAAACTTAACTAAAGTATCATATTTTCTCCAATGACAGAGGACCAACGATGGGTAAGTTCTCCAAAAAAAAACACTTTCTGTGTTTTGAGTTTTTCAAAAATGAATACCTGTGTTTTGAGGGGTTTTTTCAAAAAAAACTTGAGTAACTCTGTTTTTATTTCTGTGTTTTTGTTAAAACTCGAGTTTTTTGAGTTTTTTTCTAAAAAACTTGAGTTTTTGTCCAAAAAAAAAATGAGTTTTCCCCCAAAAAATTCTGATTTACAGCATTTTGATGTGGAAACAGTGGTTTTCTTATAAAATATTGGTTTTGCACATGTTTAAACCCCACATAACATATGTGTATTCATTCAAGTGTTGAAAAGTCCATAAAAATGTCCTCAATGAGGACATCCACCCACATCGCAACACCAGCACCAACAAAATGCTCACAAACGACAATTTATGCACTACTCCAAAATTCTTCAATGGATGTGCACTGCATGGAAGACTACAGAATTGATTTGAACTACAACTATATTTAAACATGTCCAACAGGAGATGTGCATGCCATCTTTAATTTATTTTTTGTTCCATCATAAAATATGAATACAATATGAATATGATACATTATTTACATGCTATACATGCATATCTTATCTTGTTTAGTTTAACTGAATTCATGTGCATTCTGAAAATGTGTTCAACCACTTCGCTGAAAAAAACTCATGTGTTTCTGTGTTCTCCAAAAAAAACTCATTTGAGTTTTGAGTTTTTCAAAATTTGTCAGTTTCCGTGTTTCTGTGTAAAACAAAAACACAGAAACTCAATGAGTTTCTGTGTTCAATTTCTGTGTTTTTTCCATCGTTGCAGAGGACCCATATATTTTTTCACCACCTCTTTACCCACCTTTCCATCGAAGACACCAGTCTAGACTTTAAGCCATATTATAGGAAATACACCACTCTAATTAAGGTTGCCCACATGCTAGCCATGTATTTTGATATGTGGTATGTAATGTACCAACAATAACAAGACCAATACCAAAGATGCAATCTTTTGGAATAGATTTTTGTATAGTTCCTTAAAATGGTTGGGCATGAAACTCAATAGTAAAATGTGGACAGTTTGCAATTTGGTATGATGGTGTGCAGTGTGCATTCTGTGTGGTATAGGTTTTGTGATATGATAGTGTGGTATATGCAAGGTGTCAAACTTTGTTGTGATCTTAATTGGTTATGTTTATGTTTTGCTGTTCTTTTTGTGTTTGTAAATCATTGTGGTATTAATTGTAGAGAACCACAAAACCCGACCGAAGGTCGGAGAGAATCCTGCTAGTATTATAAATAAATGAGTTATGATATATTTCAATGCAGATTAGCATCATCTGCTAGTAGTACACAGTTGTGAAAACCTATTTACTTTTACTTAACCATATGTATACACTTCAAATTTATGTCTATATGTGAATAGCATTGAAAAAATCTCTTGGAGATTTATATTTAAAAAATCTCAGAAAATATAAGATTTTCTGAGATTTATATTTTTTCCATGATTTTCCAGAGAGATTAAATTATATTTTCTCCTGAGTGAGAAAATCTCTCGAGAAAATCTCTCTATATTTGCCCATTTTCACCTTCAAATTCACTAGTTCATGTGCTTTTTGCCAATTTTCATTTATTTTAACTATTTATATATTTGCGCATATACCAATTTTTTGCTATTTTCCCTCCATTTGGTCGTTTTTCTGTTCTATGGCATGAAAGAGCCAATAAAAAAGTTATCTGAAATACATTGTCTGTACTCAAGTACTTTCAGGAAGTATACATAAAAGAAAGTATAGTCGGCAGACATGATATTACACAGGTTTGGTCCACTTATGTTTCGCTTCGCTGAGCGTCAATGAAATTCAACATCTTACTGAACAGCGAAGTGCGATACATCTTAAATACGGTAGAAAAACGGTGCACAGTGGGTCGTAAATATGTCAATATGTATAGTCGACGGACATCTCATTCTACAAAATTGGAAAGTTATATTTTGTTCTTGTAGAGCGAACGAGAAAGGAACTTAGTAAAAAAGAAAATATAAAGATTGTAAGAAGGAAAATAAAAATGTGCTGTTCTTTACGCACTCGTTTACTCCAATTTTTGTGCCGATAGGTGCAGCAAATTTTTGATTATACGTTTACCTACGTCTAATCTAATTCATATTTAGAAAAGTTACCCGCTATCGATTCATTTTGACGAAAACTTGTTACGTCAAAATTTTGAATTCAGAAAACGTTCCCGCTTTGTATTTATTCAGATCCAGACGACGCTTGGATGGCATCATGCCAAAAAACTCAACTACACTTTGACGGGGGTTTGAATTGTGCGGGCACAATTGAATAGTTTCATTCCGTATATGCGTAAGCACGAGTCACCAAAACAGAGTTCTACGGGTTGGATACAGCGTGCATGATATGACATCATGCAACTCATTGTATAGTATCATGTCTGCCGAGTATACTTGTATGTTCTCAGAGGACATTTTGATGTATTTACTTAATACTCAAGTATTTGTATTTTTGAGTAAACGTAAATATGTTTAACCCCTGGACCATACTGAACCCCTGCAGTCCCATGAAAACCCAGTGCTCAAGTATGGGGCTGTATTTAAGTGCTGAGTCTGAATTGGCACTGGGTGTTGCTACTTGTGCAACGGGTAAACTTATGGACTGGGTTCTAGCTGTTTTAACAACTAAAGAGTTGACAGCATGTTTTGGAAATATAGTTATCAAATTTTGTTGAAAAAGTCATCTGATAAATTCTGTGGGGATCATCACATGTGAAAGTAATTTATTCTACTATGAGGAAAAATGTGCCTAAACCACATTTTTGGTCATTTTTCAGATACTAAATACATGATAGTACAAAGTTAGCCATCAGAAGACAATATGCTATTATCATATGAAATTGTGAATGAAAAAGTCAAAGAACACATAATGTGCTTAATTTCTACTATCAATGGTTCAAACACCTTGAAATATTGATTAAATCATACTTTAAGTTGAGAGATTTTATGAGATTTTTCAAACTGCAAGAGATTTTCTCAGAGATTTAATTATATTTTCAAAAATGACCCAAGAGATTTAATTATACTTTTGCTTGAGAGATTTTCTGAGATACCGTATTACCTCGAAATACCCCCAGGGGGTTTATTATTTCGCCAGCAAAATTTGAGGGGGGGACAATTCGAGGGGGGGGGTTATTCGAGGGGGGGGGTCTATTATTTCGCCAGAAATTTTCGGAAATTCCCCATACGCAGACGTAGAAAAATTGAACAATTATATAGATGTATATGTGTTTATAGGCATATATAACTGTATATACACAGAAACCCTTTCCTAACGTCACTTAATCATCAGTTTAAACGTGTGTTCTGCATTGTACAGATCACAAACTGCGGTATTTGTCATGTACGTTCACGTTACACTCAATTTTAGGGGGGTATTTCGAGGGGGGGGTTTATTATTTCCTCAGCCGAAATTTAGGGGGGTATTTCGAGGGGGGGGGGTTAATTCAAGGGGGGGGGGGGGTTAATTCGAGGTAATACGGTAATATTGAATTATATTTTCTCAAAATCGGTAATTTTTTTCAATGCTATATGTGAATATAAATAAGAACTAAATATGTGCTAAAAATGTCATACATGCAGAATGAATTGTCACGAAATTATGGGTTATTTTGCATTTATTGCATTTATTGCTTTTAGTTCACAATCAACAAAATGTATATCAATATGTAGTAATTGAGAATAAACAAAAGAAATCACTCAAACTGACTTATTTAATATAAAAAGAATATAAATACCATATTTCTTCTAATAGAAGAGCGCCATTCTTAGAGCTATTAGAGGTGCCGTTCTATTGGAGGCTGCCATTCTATTGTTTTCACCAATTTTTTCACAGATTTCTCATTTCAATATACCATTTCAACAACATTATTTAATGAAACTTGACCAATATTTTAATATTAAAGCATCAATTTATAATATAACACCTATTTGAATGCTTTTAATGTTCTCGCCATCCATTTTTGATATATTTTTGTGTTTTGGCACTCTCCCAGCATAATTTCTACCTGCTGTACTGTTGGAGGTGCCGTTCAATTGAGGCTGCCATTCTATTGTTTTCGTGAGTTCAAAAACGTACCAAAACCTTCCGTTCTATTGGAGGTGCTGTTCTATTAGAATAAATACGGTACCTACTCTGCTCTCAGAAATTACTGCAGTGCAAAAAATGCAGGCAGCATTACAATGTTCAGATTGAAGCTTCTCTGACAAACCTATAATGTGATGTTTATAACTTTTTCATCACATTTCATTGGCAATCCAAAACAGTTAATGCTATCCAAAGTTTGCCACTTTCCGCAGAGTGTGATCATAAAGCGGGAATTAGAGCTCAGCGTCGATTCGACGTGAAATGATGACGTTAAATGACGTCGTGAAATTAATTACACGAGTGTGGATCATGCTACGGGTCTACAATTTTCTAAGGATAATATATGAATCAATACCTTAACCGTGTCCAATACTGAGTGTTATCAGCCACAACTAGAGCGAATTGAAAAATTCAATTTTTATCATTTCACGTCATCATCATTTCACGTCACAGTGTCAGGGAACAACTTGACATTTCACGTCAAACTGCTGCTTGCAATACTCCACACTCGTGTAATTAATTTCACGTCATCATTTCACGTCGAATCGACGCGCAGCTCTAATTCCGGCTTAAAAGAGATGAAGTCTCTACTTCTGAAAGTTGGAAACTCCAAAAAAATCGATTGTGAGAAAATGGCATTTTAAGTTCATTTCCAATTCTCTGCCAGTGGTGCATGCATGGGCGCGCTCGATGACCATCGTAAAGTTCCAAATATTCATCCAGGAAAAAGCCCAAAAACAAGGGCAGTTGTCAATTTCATGCCCATATCAAAATGTGACACTTTTAAAAGGCATTGAAAAAATTCCGAAAATGGCGAAAAATGTGCAGAGTCCAGTCCAATTCTCAATGCCATTCCGATGCTTACCGTATTTCCTCGAAATACCCCCCGGGGGTGATTGTTTCATAGTGGTCCCGAGAGGGGGGGGGGGGTAAACGAGGGGGGGGGGGGGTATTTCGAGGGGGGGTTATTATTTCACAAGAAAATTTTTGAAAACCAAGTACGAAATTGTCGTCTGAAGGGGGGGTAGAACGAGGGGGGGGGGTATTTCGAGGGGGGGGGGTATTTCGAGGAAATACGGTAACTGTATTTTCGAAAATTTGGAATACCGACTTTCAGAAGTGGACGGCGCATTAAATACAAATTAAACCCTTGGTCCAAACATTTGCCTCATTTTTGCTTCATGCTCATATTGCCCACGATAATCTCCATACCCTGGGGGCAGTCCCAGACCATCTAAGGTGTAAAGTAAAGTGTCAAATGTCATGTAAAATGACAATCGAAACAAAAAAAATTTTACTGAACTTTACATGACAATAAGCACTTTACATTACATTTGTCACGACAATCGACACTTTTTATGACATTTTAAATGATTTTTGACACTTTACTTTAAATTTTACAGGGTCTGGGATTGCCACCTTCCGTGAATCTTTTTGGATATTCAGGTGTCTGTTGTGGTCTTCTCCGGTGATATAGTCCAGGTGTCACTGTATTTACTGAAATAAGTATTATAGAATTAATTTTGTCTGATAATTTTCGTGATCGAGTAAGCATTTATTGGAGCATTCCTAATTTTAAATAGTGTAGCAATTTTGACTAATATTTTATTAAAAGTATGGTTAAAATGCAAAATATTTCAAAAGGGCATAAATGTATACGTTTATGCACCACTATTGCGTATTGTGCTAAGGCACAGTTAGTACAGGGTGCGGCAATTTAGACCTACGCTCTACATTTCGAATAACTTGTCACTGAGTTGTCGGATTAACGTCAAATTTTAGGTCTACATTTACAACTTAATAATGAATGATCCCGGAAAATATGGCTGCGATAGCTCCACTCGTTCACAAGTTATTGATGCAAACACCAAGAATTGTCGCTTTATTACCACTTTTCTTTGCAATCAATTACGCAACCGATTTCCTTATCGATAAGGATGATTAGTGTCACGCGCGCACGCATTTTGGCATGCCGCTGCGAAAATAAAGAGAAAACAACTG
The DNA here is from genome assembly GCA_964036195.1 of Sphaerolaimus hirsutus. Lineage (NCBI taxonomy): Eukaryota > Metazoa > Nematoda > Chromadorea > Monhysterida > Sphaerolaimidae > Sphaerolaimus > Sphaerolaimus hirsutus. The sequence goes on along the minus strand of CAXIWS010000595.1, from coordinate 44,328 downwards.
GAAAAAAATCCCAATCCTGATCCGGGTCGCGAAAAATGAATCCCGTTTGAAACCTATCACAGGGTGGTGGTAAAGTGACAATTACGCGTTTGCATGAATAACTATCGCAGCCCTATTTTCAGGGATGCTTTCCTATTTAGTTGTGAATGTTAATCTAAAATTTTATGTTAATCCAACCACCCAGTGACAAGTTGTACGAAATATATAGCGTAGGTCTAAATTGCCACACCCTGTATATTCCGGTCACTTTACACGCTGCACGCATGGTTCCCGCTGGAAGCGTGCCAGCGATTTTTTTACGCATGCTATTTTCATAAAAAGCTGTAAAAGTCATCGCTGTTATAACGCCATACGTTAACTTATTCACAACAATGATTTTTTTCATTTTTTATACAAAAATAGCATGCTTTATCATCATTGGCACGCGAACAACAGTGCTAAACGTCAACGATGCTGCAAAAGCAATATGGCACCAAAGCACCAGAAGCGCCATGGCGTTTTGTGCTTTAGTGATAGCACCAGGCGCCAGCGCCATGGCACTTTTCCATCACTAGGCACAGTATTCTTTTTACAGACAACTTACGAGGGCCAAACATTTGCTTCATCTTTGCATGGTGAATTCTTTCTCCATGGTACTCTTCATAACCATCCCAGTTTGCAGCATTTGCTATTGAGAGCATGCAACTACAGAAAATGGCAACCAGAACAATGGTTGATGGATGCATTTTACTAGGGTTCAAACTGGATTTTTGTTATTTAGCAATCCCGATACCAACCCTGATCTCAAGGCACAAATCCTGACCCTGATCCTGAAAGTTGAAAATCCCAATTCTGTCCCCAAAAATGGCCAAATTTGAAAATAATGAATTAAAAAATGACTTGTTTGTGCTTGGCAATGCAAATGGAAAACTCCAGTGTACATTTTTGATTCTTATCTGCATCCATGTGCACATATTAACTTTTTGTGAAACATTGGAGAACCCTGAACTGTTGGCCAAAATCCTGACACTAATCCTGATCCCAAAAATTATAAATGTAAATATGAATCTGGAGACCCCTATCCCAAAAATTCAAAAAATGATCCTGATCACAAATGTCAATCCCATTTGAACCCTAAAATGCACTTTATTGTAGTGGATTTCAGAAGAAACTTTGTTTGTTATGTTTTCAAAACCTGACACAAGTCTGAATAATTAAGCATTGTGTGATATTGCCCTTTGTACTGAAACTAATGTAACTAGTGATGGTCCTGGATGTTCAAACTGCTTTTGTTAGAAATAATCTGATTTTATTAAATGAGGAGGTCAGACAGATAAAAAAAAATATTTAGCAGTGGTTCTCCAGATAATTTGCAACGTTTGCCAGTATGATATTATCACATACAAATTAACTGTGAAATGAGGGTTCATTGGTTCCCCTTCTACATGGTACCACAAGAATAAGTTAAAAGTTTTCTCAGTATATAAATTTCTCTCAGTAATCATAACGAAGTATACCTAATATTATTCCATGGTACCACAGCCATTAATCACACCACAATACATTATGTCCCAGTTCAAGTATTTAAATCTGTGACATATTTTATTGTATTTTTTAAGATAGATTTTTTAAGTGAAGCATCTAGAAAAGGTGTTTTCCATCATTATATGCAATGACAAAGAACCGTGTGAAATGCAAATGAGCAAATGTGCCGATTTCCACACATTCTTGTTCTGATCTCCCCATGCTGAACAAATTTGAATAAAACAAATGCTCAAAAAGTGCCATGAAAAATGTTAAAGAATAACATAAACACCTTTCCACCCAAGTCCGCCCCCCTATTTTTGACTCACTTCGGATGCCCTATCTGCAGCTGTGGGCAGGGTGGAAAGCTAAACGTTGGGTGGTATATAGGCGCAAGCCCCCTCTACCATTCATGAATGGAAGGGGCGATGGCGACTCACTACAGGGTAGGTTGCCCTATATGTCAAAAAAATTTGCGGCGTTTTGCTGTCCCACCCAGTTCCGGCCCCCACGTGATGTGTTATACTGTGGCCTTGAAAAGGGGTGCCAGTTGCCCATTGTGCCACAGGAAAAGGGCACCAGTGGCACCCTCTGGCACCCCCAAATGGCACAAGCACCATTCCATCGCTAATCTTGTTAGCCTCCCAGTAAGCAGCAGATAAAAAATTATAAATTTGCTAATTTTAAAATTCATTTTTTGTGTTTATTTTTTACACACTTGACATGCTGGTTTAGGATGTTTTATAGAGGAGGGTTTAAGGGTCAACCATTCAAAGTTGTGTAAAAAACATTATCTCTAAAATGCCCCCATTAGAAAATTTAGTGGGGGTGAATTTAAAATTGAAAATTGTGACAATTTATGTTCCTGTGATGACATCATTATGATGTGATGTCATAATATTCACTCCAAGTAAATTATTTAATGGAGGCACTTTAGAGGTAATGTTTTTACAGAATTTTGGACCTTAAACCCTCCTCTATAAATCCTCCTAAACCATCGTGTCAAGTGTGTAAAGCAAAAAGTGAATTTTGAAATTTGCAAATTTATAATTTTTTTATCTGCTGCTTACTGGGAGACCTCAACATTAGCGATGGAATGGTGCTGGTGCCATTTGCGGGTGCTGGTGCCATTTGCCAAAGGGCGCCACACATGATGGCATGATGCCCTTTTCCTGTGGTGCAATAAGTGCCTGGCACCCCTTTTCCAGGCCACAGTATAACAAATCTGAGTGGGACAGCAAAAACGTCACAATTTTTTTTTTACATATAGGGCAACCCACCCTGTAGTGAGCCGACATGGCCCCTT
>CAXIWS010000595.1:0-41319 GCA_964036195.1 Sphaerolaimus hirsutus | reverse complement strand
AAAAGTGTCAAATTTTCAACCCCTGCTCTCAACGTATATGTGAAAAATGGGGTGTCCATAAAATGCCATTTGGATATTTGCAAGAAATCAGCAGCAAACTCCAGTAAACAAAGGTGGACTTGTCGACTTCTTGCTGCAAACACCTTTGGACTTGTCGACTTCTTGCTTTAAACCATGTGGACTTGTCGACTTTTTGCACTTGCAAACATTTGATTTAAAAGCACCTGGAAGTTGCGCCATTTTTATGGAGTCACGCTATCGACTCCAAAATAGCGCCATTTCCATGGTGTTGGTGCCATTTTTATGGAGTGGCGCTATCGACTCCAAAATAGTGCCATTTCCATGGTGTTGCCGCCATTTTTATGGAGTGGCGCTGTCAACTCCAAAATAGCACCATTTCCATGGCATTGGCACCATTTTTATGGAGTGGCGCTGTCGACTCCAAAATAGCGCCATTTCCATGGTGTTGGCACCATTTTTACGGAGTGGCGCTATCGACTCCAAAATAGCGCCATTTCCATGGTGTTGGCGCCATTTTTATGGAGTGGCGCTGTCAACTCCAAAATAGCGCCATTTCCATGGCATTGGCACCATTTTTATGAAGTGGCGCTATCGACTCCAAAATAGCGCCATTTCCATGGTGTTGGCACCATGTTTATGGAGTGGCGCTATTTTGGAGTCAATAGCACCACTCCAAAAAATGGTGCCAACACCATGGAAATGGCACTACGTATTTTGGAGTACAAACAATGTTCAGTAAACAAAAGTGGACTTGTTGACTTCTTGCGTTAATGAAATGGACTTGTCGACTTTTAGCTCTAATCAGGCATGGACTTGTTGACTTCTTGCCCAACAAAATTTTATGGGCAGGGGAGTGGACTTGTCGACTTCTTGCACTTGCTAACATTTTTGTTCCCAGCTTGAAAAAATTTGCCTTATGGGCTATTTTTGTACTTGTCGACTTTTAGAAATCACTGCCCATAGCGGACTTAACACATTTCTTGTTTTTTTTGTCCCAACAAAAAAGGCTGCACAAGGTGGACTTGTCGACTTTTTGCCCAAAAACTAGGCGTACTTGTCGACTTCTTGCCCAAATTTTCTCCATTTTCCCCCCAAATGGTCAAATTTTGCATGGTCGTATAGGGGAATGTGAGGTAGAAAAATTTATGGAAAATTTTGAAAAATGAGAGGGACCATCCCCAGATCATTTTCACGGGGTTAACTCAAATTTTCCAAATTTGGACTTGTCGACTTTTAGAATTCGACGCCTCAATTGTAAATCATTTGAAAAGGTTATAGTTTTGTAATTTTAAGTGACAATTTTCATCTGTTACACTTTTATGGTTGTGAATTAGTGATAAGTTAATGAAAAAAGAATTCAAAACAGAAATGGGAATCATTTCCAATTTCTATTTGCAAAACATAAACCAACCAGAAGTGCCTTCAGATTCATGTTGTTCAACTTCAAATAAAAGTAGTATTAGTACAAATAAGTTAGAACTTTGCTTTACACATGGGTGGTCTAAAAACTTTTTGTGTGGGTTACTGAATTGGGTTAGTAGGTCCCACAGCAAAAATGGGTGTGTGATCCATCATGAAGTGTCTTCATGGTGACACTTCCCAACACTTCATGGAGCCAATTGGTACTTAACAATACAAAATTCATTGTGAAGACACTTTCCCATCACATACATGAGTGTTGTTGTTGTTGTTGTTGTTGTTGTTGTTGTTTGTTGGTTGTCATAGTGGTTTGTTTAGCCACACATGTCACCTTCAAGGAAAGGCAGTGTTTGAAAGAATAACCATAGACCAAAGCTTGTTGTAGGGGATGAATATCTGTTCTGCTGATCTGGCACCAAGGGTTTGAACTTCCACAATTTCCAAAATGCAAAAAAATCTTACTTTTTATCGCGGTATAATAACAAAATTTTAGTTTCAGGCCAAACACTACTGAATGCCACATGCTCACCGAAGTGGCAAAGCTCAGGAGAGGGCATATGTGTAACATTATCGTAAAATGTAAAAACCTTTAATATTTAAGTTGACGTTCTTAAGTTCGCTTTTATATTTAATTAATTCAACTTATCAAGATTTCATTCATTCCAATTTAACATCTTCACATTCGCCATTTAATATCTCAAGCGATGTTGTTTACAACATGCGCTTCACATCGCTCACATATTTAGATCTTAGTCATTGCTCACATTCCGCCACATTTCCTTGACAAGCAGCACGCATATACGCCGTCATGTTTATGTTAAGCGGCGGGCCCGCCCCGAGTGGGGGGCCGGGCCCGCGCGCCATTTCAAATGCTGTCTGGCTTGGCTCACATTTTCACTATCTTGCCAGTTTAGCTCGCTTTTCATCGGAGAAGCGAGCGGGCAAGGATTGAACTTTCACAATTGGAAATGTTGGGTAAAAATTGGAGATTAGAGCCGACCGATTGGCGCCAAACCAATCGCCATCGGTCTGGCCCTTAAAAGCCGATTTCACAGCTAGAATCAACAGTGTTTGCAACCTCGTCAACTTCACACGAATCTCTTCCTAGGATCTAAATAAGCGCCGTAGTCACTTTATTAAGTCGCTTGTTTTTGGTGCTAAGTTTAACGCTTGGTGCTTTAAGTCACCTCAGTGCTTTATTTCACACCTGCGCTGTTTGAGGTGCTTTATTCACAACCGCGCCACTTAATTGTCGCCTTTTGTCGTAATTAAGTGCCTTCTTTAAATTACCTTATTTCTCCGGTAATTAGAGCTTCTTTTACGTTTTATTTAAGTAATTAATTTAGTTGTAAATTAATTCCTTTGTTTGCGTATAATTTTATATATATTTTATTTACATTTATTTCTTTGTATTTAATTGTCTAAATAAAAACGTTCATCAAAACTTTTGGTAAACAAACTAAATTTGCTTCACACTAACTCACGTCAATTCACTTCAACTCAAGTAATCACATTTGATAAAATAACGGAACGTCAACTAGAGACGACGCTTCACGTCAACTTACACTTGTTCACATTTGTCCTCTTCCTCGGTTAGGAATAGGAGCTGGTTCACAAGTCACTTCAACAAGTTCCGTATTATTTTACATGGCGCAGCGAGCAGGGTGACTAATTAAACTAATTGGTCACTCTAATTAAGTCGTCTCGCGCGAAATTTCATTGGAAATTGTTTTTCACAGCCTGAGTCACACGCACGAGGTTACGGTAATACGGTTTTGGACGCAAAATCGTTAGTAGCGCGTGCATATTTACTTACGATTTTACAAGTACAAGTCACAAGAAACGAAATATTTATTTTTATTATTTTTATTTCGTTCACAGCTAGCTACCACTTTGCTAATAAGCAATAAATCGATCGAACTTTGCTATGGCCGACGAACGCCTACGCGCTTTGCGAGGTGCAACCGCAGCCTCAGCTATGCCTCCGAGCAACGTAGATGAGACCGACACAACTCATCCGTTGACTCAGCATAGCCGGGCGTTGACTGGAGTACGCACCGGCGTGTTACGATTCACAACTAAACCGATTCCTAAAATCGTCAAAGACGAGTCACAACCCGCCGCTGTAAACTTGCAAGCGGTGGAGGAAGTGTTAGAAGCGCTTCAGGCATACGTCTACCAAGCCGAGCTGAAACGCTCGGACCTGTCCACAGCTATGGACAAATTCACATCTATTGTCCAAGATTACATCACAAGCTTGGACAGAGACCAAGACGGTGCAGCCGAAGAAGCGAAGAGCGCCAACGCAAAATTGGAGCGCGCGCTCTATTCGGGCTCGAACAACGCGACGATGCTCATGGACGAGCTGGAATCGAAAATGGCGTCCGCCCAAGCGCACATCAAATCCGCGGAAAGGTTGATACTTTCCCTGAAAGGTCAGTCCACTGTTGATTTAACTACTCAACCCCCTTCACAACCCCCTTACAACAATGTCAATATGGGAAGTAGTTCTCAACCTTCACAACCGGAAACTTTATTAAAGTTACCTAAAATCGAGCTTGCTAAATATAACGGTGATCCGTTAGAATGGGCAGCTTGGTGGGAGATTTTTCGAGCTCAAATTCACGACCGAGCTAATTTGTCAACTGGTATGAAATATACATACCTTAAGCTCAGCCTTACCGGTCCAGCAGCAGAACTGCTGGCCGGATTAAAAGGTGATGGTCGAGATTATATCACAGCGGTCACCATGTTACAATCAAACTTTGGTGAAACGCATCGGGTACAAGCAGCTCTTTGGGATAAATTGTATTCACTCGAAAAGCCTTCGTCAAGAGGAGACTCTCTCACAAATTTCACACGAACCCTTTTGTCAACTCTCAATCAACTTAAAGAAAGGGGTGAAAGTGTCGATTCTGGTGCAGTGTTAAGAATAATTCGTGGTTATCTTCCCGATAATATTGTTCTTGCCGTCACAGAAGAACACCGGAATTCGATGCGCACCGCTGTAACCGGCAACACCGAACTCACAGTCGTCAGGTTTGTTGATGCATTAACTACCATCGCTCGTGCTCGGTTAGATGCGATGAAAACTGAACAACAAAGTTCACAATCTTCAACTGTTGTTCAGAAATCACAAAATTCATCATTTAAAAAGCCACAAAATGGAGGAGGTTGGCAACAGCAAAAGAAAAAAGGAAATAAATCACAAAATACCTTTTCAAAACAAAAACCTATTCACAATACGGTTGCTTTTGCTGGTACCAATGCTAACGCTGGTAAATCACAAGGAAAAAATAAAAATTCCACTCAACCTCCCAGAACTCCGGCGATCGGAGCGATTAGTCAAAAGCAGTCCTCACAACCTGCTGCTGACTTTCGCAAACCGAAATTCGAATGCTTGTTCTGCGGCATCAAAGAGCACTACACAACCGACTGCCCTCAATACGTCACACCGAGAGAGCGCACTGAGCGGTTGCAAGCTTTGGGCGATGTGTGCACGCGCTGCACGCGCAGAGGCCATCAAGCGGCACAGTGCACTCAACGATTGAGTTGCTACTATTGTCGACAGATTGGTCAGCATCACGGGGCGTTCTGTCCTACCAGACAGGCACCCGCCAGGCGTCAGGTAAACAATTCACAAAATAAAGCCTTTGTCAAAGCAACGAGCGCTAATTTTGTCAACGCTCAGGTAATCACAACGGGCGCGGCGTCGTCACATGCACCGCCATCGTATCCGCCTTCACACACGGAACCGATGAGCGTGTGTGTCATCCCCCTGGAAGAGAACGATTTTCGGTGGAGACAGAATACGCTGTACCAGTTGGACATGGACGGCCCGCTCGACATGGGCGAATGGCCGAGGCCCGCTAACGCACAACAGGCGAAAGCTCAAGAGGAAGCTCGCAAATATCACAGCGAAAACGAGCTGTGGACGACGCTCCGTGCCAACCTCATCCAGGAAGGCACAGATATGGAGACTGTCGAAGCCAAAATCCGCGGCTTCCAGCAAAAACAGTATGAGGTGTACCCACACCTCAACCCGAACCAAATGTCATCGTCGGTGCCACTTCAACCTAGTCACAGGCCCACGGTGGAGGTGCTGAGCGCACAGGCGGGTTACGGTAACCCCAATACCGCTACCAGGCAGCAGGCCGAACAAGAATGTGAGTTCGATTTTGCACCTATTGTTCGTTTGCAAGTGGCCCAGGCTTCATTAATTAATAAAGACGCTGAATTAAATCGAGTCACAGACCCTTTGTTAATATTCTTTGACACTGGATGCGAATATTCATACATTAAAGCATCCGTGGCAAATGAGTATAACTTTGAAAACAAAGGAGATGTTGTTCTTCAAATGAACGTGTTTGCGACAAAAACGCCTGTCACAGTCAATACGTTTTTGGTCGAGGCTGTCATGCCTATTTACAAACACGTCGACAATAAGGGCAATATGTTACAAATTCCGCTCACTTTACGTGCAGTGGATAATTTGGCAACATATGCATGCCCACCTCCTTTGTCACAAGACGACAAAACAGTCATTTATATTGTGTACGGTGAACATGCACAAGAACAATTCGCGGAACCGCTTGAATTGACCGAAATGACTGATGAGTTTTGTCACAAACTATGTCAACCAGATGTAGTCATTGGTCAAGACTATTATTGGAAGTTCGACATTCGACCAACAGAAATCGAACTCCCATCTGGATTGATCATAGTTGAATCAATACTTGGATTGATGCTAGGTGGAAATGCGTCCTCACAATCATTTGTCACAACACCCGACATTTCCCCACATCAATTCATGGTATCATGCAGTTCACATGCTTCATCAGCTGTTGCTGTTGGCCAAGAGACATTATTTCAATTTCACAGTCTCGAGTCAATAGGTATCACAGATGATCCATTATCACATGATGACGACATAGCTGAACAGTTAATTCTGGAATCAATTACTCTCGATCCAGAAACTGGTCGCTATAGCGTGGATTGGCCATTCAAATCAACCATTCAAGAATTGCCAACCAACAATGCAGAAGCATTTCGTCGCTTTCTGTCACTGTTGAAACGATTTCGAAAAGATCCCGATTTATTCGCCACATACGCGAAAGTCATCTCAGATCAACTTCACAAGGGTGTTATAGAACCCGTCTATGGTTCACAAGATGGTTTGCAAGAACACATCTTACCTCACCAACCTGTCCTCACACCTGGCAGATCGACAACATGTCGAATAGTGTATGATGGTTCTGCAGGCAAGCCAAGTCTCAATAATTGCTTATTTCGAGGCCCAGTTCTCACACCACTGGCGCTCGGATTAATGCTTCGCTTCAGAGCCGGAAAAGTGGTGTTATTAGCAGACATTGAGATAGCATTTTTACAAATTGCTCTTCACCCAAAATCACGCGCTTTCACAAAATTTTACTGGCTGCGTGATGACACCATTCCATCTCATGAAGACAATATTCAAATGATGCAATTCACAAGGGTACTGTTTGGTCTCACATGCAGTCCATCCATTTTGTCAACTGTCATCAAATATCACCTAGAAGAGGAATTAGCTCACATGCATCCCGCTGAGACCAATGAACGAATGAAACTGGAGCTGTTGCTCAACAGCATTTACGTTGATAATTTAGTTATCAGCGTAGATGATGATAAATATGCAATACAGCTCTATCGTTTAATTAAAGCTGTTTTTGCCAGAGCAAATTTCAACATGCGCGAATGGATGACAAATTCGCCTATGGTCTCGGAGAAAATCAAACCTGATGACCTCAACCCGAAAAAGTCACAATATATCAAAGTAATGGGTCTCGTTTACGATCACATTGAAGACACCATTGCAGTGCCAGCTCCCAAAAAAGATTTCACGCTCATTGTCACAGCCACACGCCGCAATTTAAACAAATTGCTGGCTTCAACATACGATCCTATCGGCGTCACAGCACCCGCGTTATTTCGGTTGAAATTTCGCGTGTCACAAATAATTCAAAGGTGCAATATCACAACCTGGGATGAACTCATCGAAGACCCAGAGGCGGATGACTTACTGGACGATTTAAAACGACATCTCTCGTCCATAAGTCAAATCAAATTCCCGCGCTCATTTCATTCTTTTGGCATCGATGTCAAAGCCGTCACACGACCATTAGAATTACATGTGTTTTGTGATGCCTCAAAAGATGGATACGCCGTTTGCGCTTATTTGCGTCAAAAAGCGATTTCACTCGACGAATATGGCTATGAAGATGACCGATATTTTAGCGGTTTTCTCACAGCTCGCACAAAACTAGCCCCACTTCCGTCAAAACAAGGTCAACCCCTCACAATCACACGCTTGGAATTGCTAGGTGTCACAATTGGTGCACAGCTCATCGATTATTTACATCATGAACTCGTTGAGCTGGGTGGATGGAAACTTCACAGTAATTTCCTCTGGACCGATAGTACAGTTGTCATCGGCTGGCTGTATACAGCAAAGCCGCTAGCTACTTTTGTCAACAATCGGGTCACAAAAATCCATTCACTAATGTCAAAACATTGCATTCAAATTTGCAAGGTTGCTACAAAAGACAACCCAGCCGACATTGCGTCACGGGGTTGTACTTTTGATCAACTAATGATCGAAACAATGTGGTTCACCGGACCCACATTTTTAGCTGAACCTCTCACATCAACCATGCTAGACATTTCGCAATATCAAGCGCAACCTGTCACTGAAGAACTTGCGAAAGGCGACACTCACATCAGTCGACCTTTATATGCTGGAGCAGTAACTTCACAGCCTGTTTCACAGCCTGATTCACAACCAGCTAATGCTCTTGCACAGCAAGTACCTGTCAATTTGGACCCCAATTTGTCACAAAATGTCACTCCTCAAAATCCGTTTGTCGAAAGTCGACAACGTCACATTCCTTCAAATCCATTCGAAATTGACATTAGACGATTTTCAACACTGTCAAAATTGTTGCGTACTGTCGTATATCTGCTTCGTGTCAAAACATATTGGCTAAATCGCTCCATGCATAAAGCTGCAAAGCGCGAAAGTGAATATTTATCAAAACCCATCACACAAGCTGATTTAAACGAAGCATTTAGACATGTATTGCGCATTTCACAGGCAGAGGAATGTGCTAGTTGCATTTCACAAGCGCAACTTGGCAAACACCACATGCTCAAATGGGACGCGTGGAATAATTTATTATATTGTGTCACGCGGGTGTCTCACAAAGAACACCGAAACCCTTTGTTGTTTTACTACCTGCCAAAGACCGGGTGGTTCACAACGCTAGTGGTTACTCATTTTCATGAGCTTGCTGGTCACAGTGGCATGCTTCACACTTTAGCAGATTTACGCGAACACTGCTGGTTGTCAAGTGCCAAGCAGGTAGTTGCAAAAATTTTGCGTAAATGTGTCACATGCCGCAAAGCGGAAGGAGGTCCATTCACGTTACCTGATTTTCACACATTACCTGTCACTCGAACTCAATCACAAATCAAGCCATTTCAACATATTGGCATTGATTATATGGGACCGTTAGTTTATTCACAAAACGGAACCCGTCACAGTCAACACATTTTGTTGCTAACATGCTTCAGTACACGCGCCATTCATTTAGAGTCAACCAACAGTGTCTCGACAGCCGACACAATTATGGCTCTAAATCGTTTTATTTCACGTCGAGGCATGCCGGACACAATTTGGTCCGACAATGCCCCAGCATTCAAAAATTGCGTCAAAATGCTACCGGACGTAAAATGGCATTTTATCACAGCCAATAGTCCATGGCAAGGCGGCGTGTACGAACGCATGGTAGGTTTAGTTAAACGCTTGCTCAAAAAAGCATGCGGACGACGTTGTCTCACATGGCATGAATTTCTCACAGTCATGCTTGACGTCGAATTCTCCGTCAATACGCGACCATTGTCATACTTGTCAAACACAGACATTGGTGCAGCGATACTACGCCCAATACATTTTCTTTGGGGCACCCCACCACCATGTTACATGGATGAAAAACGTGAGTTGGAACTCGATTCCACCACGATTGAACCCATGCGAAAAATTCCAAAAGAGGAATGGGAAAGAATGACGGATGGATCTTTCAACCTCACACCCTCACAAATCGAAAAAACCTACACACTCACACCCCCACGTGTCAATGACGTCAACTGCATCGACGAAATTGCACTCAATTCTGTGCCTGAAAAGGACAGAGATGACATCACATTACTTTGGGACCAAATTCGTCACAATCGTGAAGTGCTTTGGTATGAGTGGTCACGTCAATACATTGACCTACTCAAAGATCGAGCTAAAAATCAACGCTTGAAAAAAGGCACAATCAATGAAGCTCCCAAACGTGGCCAAGTGGTGTTAATCACAGATGATAAACAACCACGCGGCATGTGGCAAATGGGCCGCGTTCACGAAATACACGTGTCAAGCGATGGCAAAATACGTGCAGTCACAGTATTGTCAAGCAACGGTCGTCGCACACGTAGATCTCCATCTAACCTAGTGCCTCTTGAAATCGACACAGAGGACGGTGTTGAATATCAAATCGACACTGAGGTAAAAGATGATGATAATTCACAACCTTCACCTGATAAGGGTGATGATTCACAAACAGATCAATCACATCAACAATCACAATCTTCACAGCAAGATGCAAGACGCGCGAACCCACGTCGAACATGTCGCTACACTGGCACATATTCGTTCTGGGGAAACGTGTCGCATTTAATGGCACTCACGTTGCTAATACAATCAAAATTAGCCAACGCGCTCACATGGACAGATCAATATCACAAAACTTTCAATCTGTGCCATAAAACACGCACTGGTCACGCAATTCAACTTCCGGAAAAAGTAACATGTCACTTTCCTCAAGTTACAGCCATAGAGGATATTGTGGTATCCATATGGACGTTGCGTGTTAAGCCGCAAACGACACCAATTTATAGATGCTTTCAACAAGAGCATACTATAGTCACGTATATGAGTCTGGTGGGCGGAAAAGCTATGCTGCCACCAGAAATCATTAAAAACCACAGAGTCACAACTTACGATTGCATGATCGCCTACCAAAATAAAACTTGGAAAGGCGAACCCTTAATAAAAATCGGTCATGCATTGTGGAGCACCAACAAATCACTTCACATCGATTATTGTTACTTTTGTCACAATTTGAGTAACACAGTAATGAACTTTCACATAGAGGAAGGTGTGGTCGCAAGTCTTGACGGAAAGAAAATTGTTTCCGAAATTCAAGATCTGTCACATTGCAACCCACAAGCCGGCTATTGTTATGACAGCGACAATGGCGTCTCTTTATGGAATGCTACTGCCTTTAACAAGCAGTGTGCATTCCAAGAGATTGGTCAATTCGATGCGCAATATTCACAAAATCACTACATAGTAGAAAAATTGCAAGCTGCATTTTCTGTCACATGGAGATCACAACAATTTCCAAATAATGCAGAATGTGTGCCAAAAGACGCAAAATATATTGACCAGGGCTCGGCATTCATTCAATTTCTTAGATATCAACTTAAGAAATTAAAAAAACCTGAAACCGAAAAAGCTCCTCTTCATTTCAAACTCGCACCAAATCTTGATGTTGGTGTGTTTCACTTGCTCACAGCCCGTCAACAATACGAAGTTGACAAAATTGCACATCTAGAACAAAAACAATTTGGATCTATCTGGCAACAATTATGTCACATCCGTCAGACCCAACTAGATATAATTCATGCAATTGTCACATTCAATCCCACACTTGGTTTACGAGCATTGCTAGGACGTCAAAATCTCTATGCTGAATGGCATGGAGATATATTAATGTTCTGGGATTGTAAACCAGTCACAGCAGAAATTATTTATTTTCAACACGAATATAACAATACTTGTTATAAATTTCTGCCGGTCAAAGTCACAAATCACCCACATATTATGTTCGTTGCTCCTGGCACCAATGATCTGATCACACATTCACCAATAGATCATTGTCTCATGAAAGATCACAAATATTATCAATTAAATGATAATTCATGGGCCAACGAAAATGGACCAACGAATTTACACGTCACAAAACTCCCAATCGAATTAATTTGGGCTGGCTCGTGGAAACCATTCACACTAAATGTTTCTGGGTCACCAGGTGTAAGCATGACTGACATTGCATTCAGTATCATGGCTGCACATCATCACTTTCAAAATTTGCAACGACTCGAACAACAAGTCACACGTTCAGTCGATTATATTGCAACAAAGTCCAACGATCCTAAAGCAGTGCAAGCATATATTGCTGGCATCGGCCAAGGGGTTGGTGCATATTTTGAAGGTGTAGGAAAAGAATTGGGTCACATCATTCACGGTAGTGTCACAGGTGGTGCGTCTGCATTAGATACGTTACTTACTGGGCCACTTCAAACAGCTGTGAACATCATACTCATTATTATCACAATTGCTTGTATTGGGTATATTGGTTATGTTTACATGCAGTGGCGGCTCGTAACCGGCAGGGGTATGCTGCCAGACATCAAGGGCTTTTTCCGAAGAAAGGGCAGAAAGGACAGAAACCCAAACAAATGGGAGTCCCGCCCGTTCAACAAGGAAAAATCGGTAAGCGACGGCGACGTAACCGCCAGAAGAAGCCAACAAGCGGCTTCAACAAACCCGCTTTGTCAAACCAAACCGTCACACAATCGTCACAATCGTCAAGTTCGTCACAGTTACCTTCAAAGTTTGTCACACCCCTCAAACGAGTTTCTCCATTCAAACGGCTTTCAGGACGCACGGTACAGCCTAGATCGGATCCCCCGGTCGGTTATAGTACCGAACGCGCCGAAGAAATCGAAATGGAGACGGGTGCGCGCCGGGTCACAAAACCTGCACCCTCCTGCGAGTCACAACCGCAGAACTCGTCACCAAACGCCAGACTCACAGTCACCGAGCCTGTCACAACGGAAGTCACAATGGAAGACGCGATCCCTGACCGCGAGCCCTTGCAAAAGCGACTCAAGAGATTCGCTGGAGTCGCAGGGCTCCCAGGTGAGCAGAAATTGTCACACCAAACATTTTCCTTTATACCCCAAACTTTTCACAAATTCAATAACATCAATCAAAAACTGGTCAAATCAAAAGTTAAACGATCTAAAAAGATCAGTGACCTTCCTCAGACAAACACCTTCACAGTCCGACATAGAGCTCGGAGAGATGGAAGAAAGTCACGATCAAGAACTAGATCCCCCACCGTACCATTTGACCAATTCAACTCAATCACTTCACAGTGTACGACCTCATTCACAACCTCCCATGTCCCCTTGCTATCAAGCCAACCGCTTGCAGCATCGGAGCAATGGCAGCCCACCGAGCCGTCGAAGACGATCGTCGACGAGACCGACGTGCTCCGACAAGCCTTCGAAAGGCTCGCCGAGGAATCTGAGAAGCTCCCCAACTGGCCGGGAAGACCAGCGGGGGCCCCAGAAGACCAGGCGCCCGGACACGGGGAAGGCAGCCAGCCTGAGGAGGATGCCGTCGAACCCATGGACGAGCATCATGAGGAGGGCCGGGAAAATGCCGGCGTCGAAGACGCCGACGATCTGCTACCACAGGAGTGATGAGAGTATCACAGGCGTTTGATTTTGATTTTGTTTCACATCAATTTGCCGAGATTGGCTGAGATAAAATTAAATTTAATTTAATCTTTATTCTAGTTTCGGGAGTGTGTAACATTATCGTAAAATGTAAAAACCTTTACTATTTAAGTTGACGTTCTTAAGTTTGCTTTTATATTTAATTAATTCAACTTATCAAGATTTCATTCATTCCAATTTAACATCTTCACATTCGCCATTTAATATCTCAAGCGATGTTGTTTACAACGTGCGCTTCACATCGCTCACATATTTAGATCTTAGTCATTGCTCACATTCCGCCACATTTCCTTGACAAGCAGCACGCATATACGCCGTCATGTTTATGTTAAGCGGCGGGCCCGCCCCGAGTGGGGGGCCGGGCCCGCGCGCCATTTCAAATGCTGTCTGGCTTGGCTCACATTTTCACTATCTTGCCAGTTTAGCTCGCTTTTCATCGGAGAAGCGAGCGGGCAAGGATTGAACTTTCACAATTGGAAATGTTGGGTAAAAATCGGAGATTAGAGCCGACCGATTGGCGCCAAACCAATCGCCATCGGTCTGGCCCTTAAAAGCCGATTTCACAGCTAGAATCGGCAATGTTTGCAACCTCGTCAACTTCACACGAATCTCTTCCTAGGATCTAAATAAGCGCCGTAGTCACTTTATTAAGTCGCTTGTTTTTGGTGCTAAGTTTAACGCTTGGTGCTTTAAGTCACCTCAGTGCTTTATTTCACACCTGCGCTGTTTGAGGTGCTTTATTCACAACCGCGCCACTTAATTGTCGCCTTTTGTCGTAATTAAGTGCCTTCTTTAAATTACCTTATTTCTCCGGTAATTAGAGCTTCTTTTACGTTTTATTTAAGTAATTAATTTAGTTGTAAATTAATTCCTTTGTTTGCGTATAATTTTATATATATTTTATTTACATTTATTTCTTTGTATTTAATTGTCTAAATAAAAACGTTCGTCAAAACTTTTGGTAAACAAACTAAATTTGCTTCACACTAACTCACGTCAATTCACTTCAACTCAACTAATCACATTTGATAAAATAACGGAACGTCAACTAGAGACGACGCTTCACGTCAACTTACACTTGTTCACATTTGTCCTCTTCCTCGGTTAGGAATAGGAGCTGGTTCACAAGTCACTTCAACAAGTTTTGTATTATTTTACAGCATACATACTGGCTCGCAAGCAATTTTGACAGTTTTCACACAGATGAAAAAAGTACAACATTTTACATTTTCGTTGTTTTGTAATTTCAAACCCACAGTGCCAATGGAAGCCAGAGATCTTTATCGTCTACAATAATTTTTTTGTCAATGGTTACTCTTTCAAACACTGCTTTTTCTTTAGGCGGCGTTTACACGGATTTGCTGTGATGACAAAAAAAAAAGAAGACAAAAAGTTTCATAATTCCACAATTTAGTTCCATATCTGCAAGACAAATCAGTGAAGTATACTCACTAGTTGAGTGTACACACATGCCAATTTGCAGATAATTCGGGCATGTTGTTCACGACTTAAAAACAAAGTACAGTTCTTGGTTCGGTTTTCGTTTTGAAACCGAACCGACAACTGTAATTTGCTTTCAAGTCTTGAACGACAGGCCCGAATTATCTGCAAATTGGCTTGTGTGTACACTTAACTAGTGAGTATACTTCAATGCCTTTCCTTGCAGATATGGAACTTTATTCCGGAATTATGGAACTTTTTCACTCGTTTTTTTTGTCGGCACACGAAACCGTGTAAATGCCGCTTTAAGGTGTTGTGTGTTGTTAAACCACTATGATCATCAACACTCAATGCCAGGATGTGAACTTTTGTACCTTTTTTCTTGGCTAACAGACACAAATTTCCCAGAAATTTTCTTTGGGTGTCGGTCAATAGGGTCACGTTAATGCTAGAAGCTAGAAATTCATACATTTGTAGATAAATGTATGGTCTTCATTTTGATACCCATAGAAGCCCCCTAGCAAGATGTCACCGGGAAAAATACACAAAAATTCAGTGTGAATAACTGTGTCTGTTTTAGCAAACTGCAGACTTATTTCACATAGTGTTAGAGTAGTAGATTTGAGGCAGCAACTGATGGAGCATGGTCAATCCATCCATTGAAATTTGAATTTGACATGACCAGTAATCATACCTAAGTGGAACAATTGGTGTAGTGAAAAAAAACATTATGTTTATGACTTTATGTTTACATAAATGACTTTATGTACTTTTGATGTGTAACTTGAGAAAAGAATGTTTTTGCTTTTGGAATGAAAGTTAACACCCTAGTGTCAAGTGTGCTGAGTTTAGCATGAAAGTTGTTGACCAAAGTTTGATTGCATCAGCCAGAGTTTGCTTTAGGGTTTAGAGATACCGTATTTCCTCGAAATACCCCCAGGGGGTGATTGTTCTAGAGTGAGAATTTTGAGGGGGGTTAAACGAGGGAGGGGGGGTATTTCGAGGGGGGGGGGCTTATTATTTCGCCAGAAATTTTTTGAAATTCTAGTACTAAATTGTCGTCTGTAACGTACGCAGACGTAGAAAAATTCAACAATAACCACTATATATAAGAGTCGATTGACTTTTTAAGTGTGTAACAATGTTCTAACGTAACAATTCATTGTTTTTAACGTGTGTTTTGCATCGCCCGAATCACCAGAGTTGTTAAAATACCGGTATTTTTGGAAAGCGTAAGCGTAAGCGTAAATACACTTTCCAAATTTTCAGTATGGATACTTAAAGCGTAAGGTATTTTTAAAATACCTGGGAAAGCGTAAAAAAAAGCGTAAGCGTAAAAAATATTTAAGAGACATTTTCTCAGTGAATTCTTTCCAAATCAAGCTCTCAGCGACATTTTTTGGATGTCCACTTAGTAGTCTGCCCTCATATGTTGTTTGGCAATTCATCGGCAGCGACACTTACCGTATTTCTTATAATAGGAGAGCACCGTTCAATTTTTTTCGTCAACTTTTTTTGCCTGCCGTTATATGGGAGGTGCCGTTCTATTGGAGGCTGCCGTTCTATTAGAAGAAACACGGTAAGTCATCTTTTTATCTTCCAACTTGGACTTAGTGCTGTCGACGGCGACAACATCGTCGTTGGAATCCATTTTCAGCCCAAAATTTCTTAGCTGAACCCACGATTTTGCTCGACGACACAGTATTAGCAAGACATTCATACTGCGACACAATTTGTAAATGTGCCACTATTTCCAGCACATTACTGCACGCACACAGTAATTTTTTTGGTACGCAGTTTCGTTCACTCTTTTTTGTGGTTTTATGCTTTCTCAAAAGTGTAAAACTGAACCGTGTGAAAAGCTTTTTTACGCTTTTAGTACCCGGGTATTTTGGCCGGGAAAGCGTAAAAAAGCGTACGGGTATTTTATGAAAGCGTAAGCGTAAGTATAAATACCCATTTACCCGGGTATTTCGGGTAAGCGTAAATACGCTTTCGCAACTCTGCGAATCACACACCACAGTTTTGTTATGTACCTACTCTGTACACTCAATTTGGGTGAGGGGGGGGGGGTATTTCGAGGGGGTGGGTAATTATGTCATAGTGTCCATTTTGAGGGGGGGTATTTCGAGGAAATATGGTATGTTTGCAGACAAACATGTTGAGCTCTGGAAGAAAATTATCTCCTCACTTGGAAAACGCATCTTTAAAGGGAGGAGTTATTCAAGGCAGACTTATTAAATGATCGTCAATATATATTATGCAAAAACTCCATTTTGAGGTAAATAAGAGAATTTTTCCGAGAATGGAAATATATTCAAAGGAAATAAAGAGTGTAATAGTGAAAAAATGTATTTTGCCCACTATGCATAGATATTTACATTTTCAATATGTGTAATCAGGCAACTAGAAAACATAACATTTACATAAAACACATAACTCGTTCAGGTATATTATAAATAAATGATAAATGATATAAACACCTTCCCGGACAAGTTCACCATCCATTTTTTTATTTCACTTCGAATGCAAGATCTCCGTCCATGGGGGTGTTATAAAGCTGAAACTTGGCATATATAAAGTTGTAAGACCCCTCTACCCCCCAACAATGGGGGAGGTGTGGCGACCCACCCTGTAGTGAGTCGCCACACCTCCCCCATTGCTGGGGAGTAGAAGGGGCTTACAACGTTATATATACCAAGTTTCAGCTTTATAACACCCCCATGGACGGAGATATTGCATTCGAAGTGAAATAAAAAAATGGGTGGTGAACTTGTCCGGGAAGGTGTTTATTTCACTGCAGATTATCATCATCTGCTAGTAGTACACAGTTGTGAAAACCTATTTACTTTTACTTAACCATATGTATACACTTCAAATTTATGTCTATATTTATGTAAATATAAATGAGAACTACCGTATATCCTTGAATAAGACCCCCCCCTTGAATAATACCCCCCTTGAATAACACCCCCCTGTTGGCCAGGTGAGGAAAAAATAACGCCCCCCCTTGAATAACTCCCCCCTCTTGAATAAGTCCCCCCTCTGGGTAAAACGACAATGTGTATTTGAATGATTCAGATGCCGATGAACACGAAATTTAGGATGGATACGTTGTTTTTGTTCTTGTTGAACTGGTCATTTTCTGCATTAGATGTGTTGACGGAATGCATACAAACAATGAATAACATGAAAGTTTTCCTGGAAGTTCTGAGGAAAAAATAACTCCCCCCCCCTTGAATAGTACCCCCCTTGAATAACTCCCCCCTCCAAAACCTCTGACGTAATAATAACGCCCCTGGGGTCTTATTCAAGGATATACGGTATGTGCTAAAAATTTCATACATGCAGAATGAATTGTCACGAAATTATGGGTTATTTTGCATTTATTGCATTTATTGCTTTTAGTTCACAATCAACAAAATGTATATCAATATGTAGTAATTGAGAATAAACAAAAAAATCACTCAAACTGACTTATTTAATATAAAAAGAATATAAATACCATATTTCTTCTAATAGAAGAGCGCCATTCTTTTGTTTCATCAACTTGTTTACCTGCCGTTATATTAGAGGTGCCGTTCTATTGGAGGCTGCCATTCTATTGTTTTCACCAATTTTGTCACAGATTTCTCATTTCAATATACCATTTCAACAACATTTTTTAATGAAACTTGACCAATATTTTAATATCAAAGCATCATTTTAAGATAAAACACCTATTTGAATGCTTTTAATGTTCTCGCTATCCATTTTTGATATATTTTTGTGTTTTGGCACTCTCCCAGCATAATTTCTACCTGCTGTACTGTTGGAGGTGCCGTTCAATTGAGGCTGCCATTCTAATGTTTTCGTGAGTTCAAAAACGTACCAAAACCTTCCGTTCTATTGGAGGTGCTGTTCTATTGGAGGTATGTCGTTCTATTAGAATAAATACGGTACCTACTCTGCTCTCAGAAATTACTGCAGTGCAAAAACTGCAGGCAGCATTACAATATTCAGATTAAAGCTTCTCTGACAAACCTATAATGTGATGTTTATAACTTTTTCATCACAGTCCATTGGCAATCCAAAACAGTTAATGCTATCCAAGGTTTGTCACTTTCCGCAGAGTGTGATCATAAAGAGATGAAGTCTCTACTTCTGAAAGTTGGAAACTCCAAAAAAAATCGATTCTGAGAAAATGGCATTTTAAGTTTATTTAAAATTCTCTGCCAGTGGTGCATGCCCAATGGGCGCGCTCGATGACCATCGTAAAGTTCCAAATATTCATCCAGGAAAAAGCCCAAAAACAAGGGCAGTTGTCAATTTCATGCCCATATCAAAATGTGACACTTTTAAAAGGCTTTGAAAAAATTCCTAAAATGGCGAAAAATGTGCCCA
The DNA here is from genome assembly GCA_964036195.1 of Sphaerolaimus hirsutus. NCBI lineage: Eukaryota > Metazoa > Nematoda > Chromadorea > Monhysterida > Sphaerolaimidae > Sphaerolaimus > Sphaerolaimus hirsutus. The sequence goes on along the minus strand of CAXIWS010000595.1, from coordinate 22,386 downwards.
AAACAAGAATCCAATTCTCAATGCCATCCCGATGTTTACTGTATTTTCGAAAATTTGGAATATCGACTTTTAGAAGTGGACGGCGCATTAAATACAAATTAAACCCTTGGTCCAAACATTTGCCTCATTTTTGCTTCATGCTCATATTGCCCACGATAATCTCCATACCCTGGGGGCAGTCCCAGACCCTCTAAGGTATAAAGTAAAGTGTCAAATGTCATGTAAACACCTTCCCGGACAAGTTCACCACCCATTTTTTTATTTCACTTCGAATGCAATATCTCCGTCCATGGGGGTGTTATAAAGCTGAAACTTTGTATATATAAAGTTGTAAGACCCCTCTACTCCCCAACAATGGGGGAGGTGCGGCGACTCACTACAGGGTGGGTCGCCCTATATGCAACAATTTTTTTGGCGTTTTTGGTGTCCCAAACAAGTTCACCACCCACTTGATTGGCTACACTACGAGAGCCAGATCTCCAGCTGTGATGGCGGTATAAAGCTGAAATTTGGGGGATGTCTTGCCAACAACCCTGTTCACGATCCACCAGTGGGGCGGCTGCCAACGACCCACTTAAGCATGGGTCACTGCATATAAAGTTGACCATTTTCTAAAAACAGCCCAAGTGTCCCAAAACAAGTTTATCACCCAGCTGCATTGAAAAAATGTTGCAACAACATACCTAATATAAAACTGAATCGGGTTGGAACATTATTTCAGGCAAAAATTTTTTTTTCAGTAGGGCACCATCCCTGTCCCATAAACGGTAGAATGAAAATTTCACTTTAAACCATTTTTTTGTTTCACACTTACTTAGTTGGTTTACAAAGTTCACTAGAGAATTGTCTAAGGTTCAAAGTTATGTAAACAACATAACCTCTAAAATGCCTCCATAAGGAAATTTACTTGGGGTGAATTCTATGATGTCAAAATGATGTCATTTCAGGAACAAAATTTGACACAATTTTCACTTTTTTATTCACCCCAAATAAATTTCCTTATGGAAGCATTTTAGAGGTTATGTTGTTTACATAACTTTGAACCTTAGACCCTCCCCTAGTGAACTTTGTAAACCAACTTTTTAAGTGTGATACAAAAAATTGGTTTAAAGTGAAATTTTCATTCTGCTGTTTATGGGACAGGGTGGGTGCCCTACTGAAAAAAAATTTATGAGCAGAACTAGGGTTCAAATCTGATTCAAGTTTATATCAGGTATGTTCTCACAACATTTTTTTGTAATGCAGTTGGGTGGCAAACTTGTTTCTGACACTTGGGCTGTTCTTAAAAAAATTATCAAATTTATATGCAGTGACCCCTGCTTTAGTGGGTCGTCGGCAGCCGCCCCACTGGTGTATTGTGAGGGGGTTTGTTGGCAAGACATCTCCCAAATTTCAGCTTTCTACCGCCCTCACAGCTGGAGATATAGCCTTCAAAGTGTAGCTAATCAAGTGGGTGGTGAACTTGCTTGGGACACCAAAAACGCCACAAAAATTTTTGCATATAGGGCGACCCACCCTGTAGTGAGTCGCCGCACCTCCCCCCATTGTTGGGGGGTAAGGGGGTCTTACAACTTTATATATACAAAGTTTCAGCCTTATAACACCCCCATGGACAGAGATATTGCGTTTGAAGTGAAATAAAAAATGGGTGGTGAACTTGTCCGGGAAGGTGTTTAAAATGTCAATCGAAACAAAAAAAAATTATTACTGAACTTTACAAGACAATAAGCACTTTACATTACATTTGTCACGACAATCGACACTTTTTATGACATTTTAAATGATTTTTGACACTTTACTTTAAATTTTACAGTGTCTGGCATTGCCACCTTCCGTGAATCTTTTTGGATATTCAGGTGTCTGTTGTGGTCTTCTCCAGTGATATAGTCCAGGTGTTACTGTATTTACTGAAATAAGTATTCTAGAATTAATTTTGTCTGATAATTTTCGTGATCGAGTAAGTATTTATTGGAGCATACCTAATTTTAAATAGTGTAGCAATTTTTACTAATATTTTATTAAAAGTATGGTTAAAATGCAAAATATTTCAAAGGGGCATAAACGTTTATGCATCACTATCGTGTATTGTGCTAAGGCACAGTTAGTACAGGGTGCGGCAATTTAGACCTACGCTCTACATTTCGAATAACTTGTCACTGAGTTGTCGGATTAACGTCAAATTTTAAGTCAACATTTACAACTAAATAGGAAATGATCCCTGAAAATATGGCTGCGCTAGCTCCACTCGTTCAACAGTTTTTTATGCAAACACCAAGAATTGTCGCTTTACTGCCACATTTCTTTGCAACCAATTACGCAACCGATTTCCTTATCGATAAGGCGGATTAGTTTTGGAATGGCGCTGCGAAAATAAAGAGAGAAAACAACTGGAAAAAAACTATCCCAACCCTGATCCGGGTCGCGAAAAATGAATCGCGTTTGAAACCTATCACAGGGTGGTGGTAAAGTGACAATTACGCGTTTGCATGAATAACTATCGCAGCCCTATTTTCAGGGATGCTTTCCTATTTAGTTGTGAATGTTAATCTAAAATTTTATGTTAATCCAACCACCCAGTGACAAGTTATTCGAAATCTATAGCGTAGGTCTAAATTGCCGCACCCTGTATACTCCGGTCACTTTACACGCTGCACGCGTGGTTCCCGCTGGAAGCGTGCCAGCGATTTTTTACGCATGCTATTTTCATAAAAAGTTGTAAAAGTCATCGCTGTTATAACGCCATACGTTAACTTATTCACAACAATGATTTTTTTCATTTTTTATACAAAAATGGCATGCTTTATCATCATTGGCACGCGAACAACAGTGCTAAACGTCAACGATGCTGCAAAAGCAATATGGCACCAAAGCACCAGAAGCGCCATGGCGTTTTGTGCTTTAGTGATAGCACCAGGCGCCAGCGCCATGGCACTTTTCCATCACTAGGCACAGTATTCTTTTTACAGACAACTTACGAGGGCCAAACATTTGCTTCATCTTTGCATGGTGAATTCTTTCTCCATGGTACTCTTCATAACCATCCCAGTTTGCAGCATTTGCCATTGAGAGCATGCAACTACAGAACATGGCAACCAGAACAATGGTTAATGAATGCATTTTACTAGGGTTCAAACTGAATTTTTGTTATTTAGTAATCCCGATACCAACCCTGATCTCAAGGCTGCAATCCTGACCCTGATCCTGAAAGTTGAAAATCCAAATTCTGTTCCCAAAAATGGCCAAATTTGAAAATAATAAATGAAAAAATGACTTGTTTGTGCTTGGCGATGCAAATGGAAAACTCCAGTGTACATTTTTGATTTTTATCTGCATCCATGTGCACGTATCAACTTTTTGTGAAACATTGGGAGAACCCTGAACTGTAGGCAAAAATCCTGACACTGATCCTGATCCCAGAAATTCTAAATGTAAATATGAATCTGGAGACCACAATCCCACAAATTCAAAAAATAGTCATGATCCCAAACGTCAATCCCATTTGAACCCTAAACTGCACGTTATTGTAGTGGATTTCAGAAGAAACTTTGTTTGTTAGGTTTTGAAAACATGACACAAGTCTGAAAAAAATGTCTGAATGATTAAGCATTATGTGATATTGCCCTTTGTACTGAAACTGATTTAACTAGTGATGGTCCGGGATGTTCAAACTGCTTTTGTTAGAAATAATCTGATTTTATTCAATGAGGAGGTCAGACAGATCAAAAATATTTAGCAGTGCTTCTCCAGATAATTTGCAAATGTTTGCCAGTATGAAATATAAGATACAAATTAACTGTGAAATGAAGGTTCATTGGTTCCCCTTCTACATGCTACCACATAAGAATAAGCTATACTTTTCTCAGTATACACATTTCTCTCAGTAATCAAATCGAAGTATTAATATTATCCCATGGTACCACAGACATTAACGTGAACGTGAACAGTGAACGTGACAATACATAATGTGCCAGTTCAAGTCTTTAAATCGTTGACATACCTTTTGTAATTTTTAATCATAGATTTTTTAAAGTGAAGCATCTAGAAAAGCTGTTTTCCATCACTATTTGCAATGACAAAGAAACGTGTGAAATGCAAATGATCAAACATGCTGATTTTCACACATTCTTGCTCTGATCTCCCTATGCTGAACTCATTTGAATAAAACAGATGCTCAAACAGTGCTATGAAAGATGTTAAACAATAAACTAGATATACTTCACATATATCACATATGATTTTCACATGCTCTTGTGAGAATTGTTACCAGATAATATGTCAAATATTCATATTTCAGAAAATGTGGTACGCAGTATGGTATGGTAAATTTCTAAAAGTGTGGTAAATGGTATGGTATGGTAAATTTTCAAAAATTGAGGTACAGTACAGTAAATTCTGCCACCCTAGTCTGGAGTGCCCCTTGTGATTACACTTCAGAGCCTGATCACGCCTGATCGCCAGGCACTTCACCACTCATGATCACACTTCAGAGCCTGATCATGCCTGATCACCAGGCACTTCACCACTCATGATCACACTTCAGAGCCTGATCATGCCTGATCACCAGGCACTTCACCACTCATGATCACACTTCAGAGCCTGATCATGCCTGATCACCAGGCACTTCACCACTCATGATCACACTTCAGAGCCTGATCATGCCTGATCACCAGGCACTTCACCACTCATGATCACACTTCAGAGCCTGATCACACCTGATCACCAGGCACTTCACCACTCATGATCACACTTCAGAGCCTGATCATGCCTGATCACCAGGCACTTCACCACTCATGATCACACTTCTGAGCCTGATCATGCCTGATCACCAGGCACTTCACCACTCATGATCACACTTCAGAGCCTGATCACACCTGATCACCAGGCACTTCACCACTCATGATCACACTTCAGAGCCTGATCATGCCTGATCACCAGGCACTTCACCACTCATGATCACACTTCAGAGCCTGATCACACCTGATCACCAGGCACTTCACCACTCATGATCACACTTCAGAGCCTGATCATGCCTGATCACCAGGCACTTCACCACTCATGATCACACTTCAGAGCCTGATCATGCCTGATCACCAGGCACTTCACCACTCATGATCACACTTCTGAGCCTGATCATGCCTGATCACCAGGCACTTCACCACTCATGATCACACTTCAGAGCCTGATCATGCCAGATCACTGATGGAATGCACTTCACCGACACTTCATGCATTTTATCACTAAACTGTTTACATAAATAAAGAGTCAGAAATTCATGAAGTGTGTTGTAGTGCCTGCGAGCATCTGTGTGAAGGCACTTCACCGCAGATCACGGCAGATCCCCAGCGCATTTTTTGCTGTGCATACGTGGAAACGTGGTGACAAAACATGCAGCATGGGGAAAACATCGTCCCACAGCATGCTAATGCACACTGCAATTGGGACGCGCACAGACCCAGCATCGATACAACATAATGACACCTGGAAACAACCTTGAAACAAGGCATTGTCTACATGTTGTCCCCATCTTGTTTCTAAATACATGTTAGCACGTTGATGAATCGCTGTATTTACAAACCACAGTGTCAAGCGCCAATGGCGCCACATCAAAATAGCGCAAAAATCCATCCACGCCATGGCTTTTTCTTTTGGCGTCGGAGCCAGCTCTTCCATAGTAATCAAGAGTCGAATGGGAATTTAGTATGATACATTTTTATATCCATTACAACGACAAAATGTATACACTCAACCTCCGACATGAGGCACATAACAACAATATATCATTCGCATGTGGTGAATAATAACTATTTAAAAAATACATCAACATCAATCACATGATATTAAAAAGCACATCAATTTTTCCAGCAGCCCTGGTGCGGAGTGCATTGACAGCACCGAATAGAGCCGGGGGAGCGCGGCCACGATTCTGTGTGGGACACTTACTTAAATGACAGAACCATATTAGGCTGGTGCCATTTAACATTTTTTTAACAAAATGTCATAAATGCCAGTATTAAAACCGTTTTTTTAAACCGCTTCCACTGACTAGGTATTTTGCAATTGATTTTGCACATTTGCTAAAAAAATATGGATGAAAAAGTTTTTTTTTTCCAATGAACTGGTTTTTTAAATGTTTTTCTTCTTCAAAAAAGTGGTTAAAAATTTTTTTCAAAAGCTCCCACATGGTTATGACTCAACATATACAGGTAAATCAGACAGGTGGCAGTGATTTGTGATATTATATAAATAGCTACATAATGGCTGTGGAGCCACGGGATAGCATTAAAGTGGTGATTTCTGCCAAAAATATCTATTTTTATGTGAACTATATATACCGTATTACCTCGAATTATCCCCCCCCCCTTGAATTAACCCCCCCCCCTCGAATTAACCCCCCCCCCCTCAAATTTTGCTGGCGAAATAATAAACCCCCATGGGGGTATTTCGAGGTAATACGGTATGTATGATCTTTTGTTGAACGTTTGTGACTCAAGTGATGTTGGGCATAGAATAGTGCTTAAATAAGGTTATAAGAAGAGGCTAATACATTGACAATGAAAACGGCGAAAGACCGGTGCCCAAGTAAACCCGGTGCCCAAGTATGCCCAGTGCTTGTATTTATGACCTGAAAAAACTATTGAGTCCAGGTAACATTCCGGGTTGTGAACATGAATGCTAGTTCACTAGCGATCACCTTCACAACCCAGAATGTTACCCAGACTCGATAGTTTTTTCAGGTCGTAAATACAAACACTAGTTGACTAGTGCTAGTATTTACGATTCGAAAAAATTAGTCCAAGTACGCAACCACCACAGTGCACAAGTAATGCACAAGTGATGCCCAAGTCCTGCACAAGTAAAAAGCCACCCGGTGCACAAGTAAACATCTGCCTGTGCACAAGTAAGGGCACTTTACTTGGGCACCGGGCATACTTGCGCATCGGGTATTTAAACTTGGGGACCGGGTGTACTTGGGCACCGGGTTTACTAGGGCACCAACACACTGTCAATGAAAACCCGTTTTGTTACCTTTGAAAAACCCCTGGTGTCCCTACAATCAAGTCAACAAAATGGATATTTTTGGAAAATCACCACTTATGACGCTATCTCACAGGGATATTAGACTAGCCAGTGGTAACCAGTTGCCAGAGCATCCATTCTATTCTACATTATTCATACCAGGTATGCATTCATAGAAATATTTCAACAATTCGAATGAAAGAGTAACTCATCCAATTGAAAAGCCCCCATAATGACCCACCAGACACAGATGGATCTGCCTTAGCTGTCTCCAGTGCACCAGTGGCACAGACTCCAGAGAAGTGAACTGCATCTTTAAGTCTGCTTTTTTGCTCCTGATTTCTAACTTGACCAGTTTTGGCAAGCCCTCCACCAGGAGGCAGTCCCAAGCCATGTAAAGTGTAAAGTAAAGTGTCAAAGGTAAAGTCAAATGCAAACTCAAATGTCAATTGTCATGCAAAGTGTCAAATGTAAAGTTAAGTGTCAAACATAAAGTCAAATGTAAAGTAAAGTTTCAATTGTGTATTCAAATCTTATTTTTCATATCCAAATCTTATGTTTTTGTATCCAAATCTTATTCTGCGACACAAGATTTGGATACAAAAACAAGTTTTGGATATGAAAAATAAGATTTGGATACACAATTGATACTTTACTTTACATTTGACAGTTGGCATGACATTTGACACATGAATTTGCATTTGACTTTACATTTGGCACTTTACTTCATTTCACAGGGCTTGGGACTGCCACCAGGGTGCACAGCAATTGCTCACTCAGATAGCGCAATTTGTCAATGGTGAATATCTCTAGTTGTGGTGCACTGCGCACTATGGCATTGATCACTTTGCCACCAAATAAACACGATCTAATGTTCAAGTTTGTAAGTCCTGTCCAGGGCTCTGCCCCAAGAATGTGCATAAATCTGCATGAAGCCGGAGGACAAATTTTGCTGAGATCCAAGTGCTGCATTGTTGCGCGTAGGTTCTGTGAATAGGTGGGGTAGCATTTTAGGGGAGATGGGGGGGTCTGCCCGCAAGAGTGCATCCGCAAGCAGTGATTTTGAATCTCAATAACTCGGCCATTTCTGAACCAATTTGGATCGGTTTACACTGAAAATGATCGGGATAACCGGCAGATTTCATTTTTGTTGTCATATTAGTAATGGCTTAAGTCCGTATGCCGATATGACCCAGTTTTTCAACACGAAAAATAAATGTTACTGCTATCATATACTTGAGACAACCAGGATTAATGTAAAATTAAAATAAGTTGAATATCTCTTTCCAACCAAAAGTGATGGTGCTTGAAACTTTTTTATCCCATCAAGATGAATAAGTGCATGAAGAATGATGCATGCAACTTCAAAACTCCATATCTCAACCATTTCTCAGCCGATTTTCACGAATGAAGACCTGGTGATCAGAATGGCATAGATATTTCATTTGTATTTCAGAGTATCCATATATTTTATTAGATTTCCCATACAAGAAAAAAATGCAAACTCTTGAATGAAATTATCACAGTCAAAAAGCATACATATAAACTGTGAGTAAAAACGATATCTCCATGCTATTCTGATAATTGGTGAAAATCGGCTGAGGAATGATTGAGATATGGAGTTTTGAATTTGCATGCATCGTTCTTCATGCAGTTACTTATGAGGATGGGAGGGAATGTTTGAAGTGCTATAACTTTTGATTGGAAAAGATATTGAACTCATTTTTGTTTTATACGAATCCGCGTTGTCTAAAATATATGATAGCAGGTTCAGAAAAATCGTTTCCTGTGAAAAACGGTCAAATCGACATACAGAATATAGACATAACTAATACGACTACAAAAATGGAATCTGCAAAAATTTGCCAAGCAGTAACCAAGTTATAAGCACACACTAAAGTGCTACCCCCAAAATCCCTTATGGTTGCACTGGGACAAATGTAAATGCTTCACACACTGCAAACATGCAACCAACTGATAGAGTGTTCAGAGCATCTGCTGTCACATGAGAACAACATGCTTCCAGTTTCTGCAATCTCTGGCATGATGCTATCTGCCTGATCGATTCATCATCAATATTGAATTCAGTGACAAATTCACACAGTGTATCAGCATGTTTCTCCACTAGTGCAGACACACATCTGAAAAACAAGTATTTATTAATAACATGGTACACATGACCCATCATTCATACAGAATCACTTGAAATATAATCAAAATTACAAAAACTGACTTAGAAGTATCTTGCATATAGCAAAGCAAGTGGCACACCTCCAGTGCACAACTTTGCTGTAGCACAAACAGCACTAGCTCCACATCAACATGATACTTCACCACCACAGACTTCAAGTTTGGCCAAAACAGATTCTCTGCTGATAACTGCACCCTTTTTCCACTGCTATCAAAATCAATGCCAGTCAATTCAATATCCTTCAAATTGGGAGTCGCGCGGGCCAGACACAGCAGCACCTGCCAGCTGCCAAAGCTGCATCCATCCAAGTGCAGTGTGCTCAGGTTGGGCAGTGCATTGGCAAAAAATTGACAGGTTTGACTGTTTTCCCAATTCGCTCGAAGTTTTAATTGCCTTAGACCATTGCACACCTGAGTTCAAAATAAAACACTGCAATGCTGTAGTACTATGGATACAATAAGGTAGTGTCGGGGGGGAAGGGGTTACTAGGGTCGGAAAATAACGTTTTTTTCAACGCCATGTTCTTTTCAAAAGCTCCCAGATATTGCCTTGTAGCAACATATATAGGTATATCAGACGAGTGACAATACTCTGTGATGTTATTTATATATGACCATATAATGGCTGTGGAGCCATGGGATAGCATTATAAATGCGGATTTGTGTCAAAAATGTCCATTTTTTGTCGACATGTTCATATATCGCCTTATAGTCGGAAGTTTGTGACTTCAAGTGAAGTTTGGCATGGAATCAGGGACGTAGCCAGGCTTTTGTGCGGGGGGGGGGGCGGATTGTATACGGAGCCCGGCGAACGGGGGGGCGGCGCCCCCCCCCTAAATTTTTTCCCCTGTTGTAGGGGAATGGCGCCATGGCGCTGGCGCCATTCGTAGGCGCTACGCCATGGCGCCACTGGCGCTGGCATTGGCGCCAAAACAGCAGCATACGTCTGTATTTTACAGGCATATACAGCGACAGTGTAGCATTCCAGATTCCCATTCCACATTTTTGTGCCATCCTGCAAATGTGCCCATCCCGCACACAGGTGATGCAACTTGCGGGATGGGCCATGATGCGGAATGGGCACAAATGCATGATGGGCATACATATGTGCGGGATGGGCTAGGTATCCCCCCCCCGCAGTCCGCACATGTGATGTTACCAAGCGCGGCCCGGGGGGGGGGGGCGAGCAGCACACGCTTACCGCTTACTGTTGCAACAAAAATTCGGTGTTTTCAATCACCCCCTCCCCCTCCCCCGCAGCAAACAACAAGCGGCGGCATCAGCTGGCTGACAATGGTCATGAAAACAATGGGAAAATGAGCTACGTTAAACTTCTCAATTTCATGGTCGATAAAAACCCTTTATAATCGATTCCCACCCCCAACTACCCAGATTCACACCACCTGAATGTCCATTTACAGTGCCCCAGATGTGTGCAATGTGCATGTGTTCACGATTACATGTGAGTGATAATGGTGGTATTGAGAATGTTTTTTACTAGATCGATGTTCCTCTAATTCACGTGTGTGGCACATGCAAATGACATGCCTATTATGCTGTCAATTGCGTAGTGCAACTCAAGTGCAACTGCCCCCCCCCCCCCCCCGAGGGTGCGTAATTAAGTGATCATTTCTAGGGTGGCAGACGGTACGGCCTTGCGGTAAATCGTATGGTACGGTAAATTTCCCATTGTGCGGTAAACGGTTAGGGTATGGTAAATCTTCAATTTTGCGGTAAACGGTATGGTACGGTAAATCCCAAAAGTGCGGTACGCGGTACGGTACGGTAAATTTCCGATTGTCAGAAATGTATCAATGACGGACTACAGACAATTTTTACTTCGTAAATTGACACCAAATTCAATAACACAATTTGATGATAGACTTAATACAATATATATACATATATATTATATAGACTTAATATATAGGATTTTTCAAGGTGTAGAAGGATGAAAATGGCGACAAAAAATGCTGAAATTATGTGAAGAATATTTGATAATATATCAGTGCATATAGTACAAAAATAGCTGAAAATAGGTAATAAGGTATGAAAGAAACATTCTAAAAAAACACTGTACCTGACTATAACATGACTAAATCATGACTTAAAATGATATATCATGCAGAAATGGTAGGACAGGAAATTGGTGAAAACATGCTGTGAAATTTGCGCGCTTGCGCGCAAAAAATTGCACAACATGGCATTAATTGTCATCAAAAAATTGAGCAATTTGAGGTCAATCTGAGTAAAATTTACTGCAAATTTTGCGGTAAATGAGTGCGGTACGCGGTGCGGTACGGTAAATTTCGGAAAATGCGGTACGCGGTACGGTACGGTAAATTTCTAAAAGTGCGGTAAACGGTACGGTATGGTATGGTAAATTTTCCAAAAATGCGGTACGGTACGGTAAATTCTGCCACCCTAATCATTTCAGTTGTTTGAAATTGGATAGGACTAGTTGACAACTGTAACTTCGTCAACTGTCAATCTGTTTTACAACACATTGGACAAGTCAAATGTGTTGTAAAATAAATTTACAGTTGATGAAAATTTCAGTAGTCAACTATTTACTGTGCGATTGGGTGATAATCAGATAGAAATGTAAGAAATGGATAGGCAGTTGACGGAATGATAAAATCTGTGTAAAATGGGCGTCTTTCAAAGCAATGAAATAGATACTTAATTGCGTTGTGCAACGTTGCCCATGCCACACAATTATGTACTTAGTGGCAGTTTGCATGCAGTTCGCGGCTGGTTAATGGCCGGACTAGGGCAATTATGTGATTATTGTGCATGCAGTTCGCAGTTGGCAGGGATCAATTAAAAGATTATGGCACTGGCAACATGTAATTGCCAGAGCCGCGAACTGCCGGCGCAAACATCACTTAATCACGCACGCTCGGGGGGGGGGGGGGCAGTTGCACTTGAGTTGCACTACGCAATTGACGGCATAATATGCATGTCATTTGCACGTGCCACACACGTTAATTAGAGGAACATCGATCCAGTCCAAAAAACATTCTCAATACTGCCCTTATCACTCACGTGAAATCGTGAACACATGCACATTGCACACATCTGGGGCACTGTAAATGGACATTCAGGTGGTGTGAATCTGGGTAGTTGGGGGTGGGAATCGACAGGGACGTACGCAGGATTTTTGAGCGGGGGGGGGGCGGATTGTATAGGGAGCCCGGCGAACGGGGGGGCGGCGCCCCCCCCCCCTAAAATTTGGCCCTATAGTAAAGGAATAAAGCCATGGCGCTGGCGCCATTTGTAGGCGCCAACGCCATGGCAGTATTGGCGTTGGCGTTGGCGCCAACGTTTACTATATAGGTATCTATTTATACCTATATATATATATGGTACTAGGACCACTTTCGGCACTGTTGGACGGTTGAGTAATGGAATTTGACACCTGAAAATACATATTAAAGAATGGGGAGGCGAGTTGCGCGCTTGCGCGCCAAAAAATTTTCAAAGTGCCCAATTCAAAATTTTTGCTGATGACATCTGCTTCCTTAGCAATACGGAAGCAGATTTACAGAGAATATTAGACATATTCACAAAATGGAGTTGGAATTGGGATGTCGCGATCAATGCGACAAAAAGTTACGTGCTTAGATGGGGACAGAAAGCAATAGCTGCCAAAAAGTGGCGCTTGGGAAAAACCCACAAAAGAGAAGACATGTATATTTCTGAAACAAACACCATAAAATATCTTGGTGTCACTATCTCGAGTGCCCGAGACACATTCGAAGAGCACCGGAAACAATCGGTTGCAAAAGCAGAAAGACTGGCTGCTTTAGCTTTAAAATCCACCCAATTGACAGACGCAAAATTTTGGTGCGTGGATTTCATTTGGAAGCAGTACATCGAAAGCGCCATCAGCTACGGATTGGAGGTAACGGGAATAAGGAAACCTCAATTAGAGGCCATAGATAGGGCATTCCTAAAAGCGGTCAAAATAAGTTTGTCCGTGCAAAAAACAACGTGCAGTGACGCGATCTGGCACGATGTGGGCTCGACACGGCCCTCCGACAGAATTAAAAAACACACAATGATGTATTGTGGTTATTTACATCAATTGGAAAAAGGGCTGACAAAAGATGCCTACCTTTTCATGAGTGAAAACCTGCCAAGGCGCGTAAATATGGCCGGCAGAGATCTGATGGGAACGTGTATCCCAGACCGGGCCAAAATTTATGGCGAGAGTTACGGCACTGAATTTTCAAGCTTGGTAACGATGAAAAAGTGGTGGATGAACAAATTAATTCGACTATGATGTGTCGAAAGACAAAACGCCGCGCTGAAAAATGGCGCATGGCAGCGAGACAGCATGGCGCTGAGGGCCATGAATGTTGATGACACCCTCCAACTAAGAAATTATCGAAATCTGCATGCACGGTGGCTGCAGGCGCAGTACAATATGATAAAAGTACCAAGCGGAGTCCGATGCATGGACTGCAACAAAGCACAAGGGGGTGCGTTACTGACAGCCATGCATGTGCTGGTCACATGCTTGCATCATAGGGCGGAAATAAAATCCCTAACAGAGAAACAGGGTGCAAACTGCCGGTGTAATTTTTCGGCGACACCGGGGGCAACAGCCAAATTGCATTGGCTCACAGCAGAGAATCGCTGCCACAAACATCGCGAGGTAATTTCGCGATTCATCGCCAAATGAATTAAACACTGCGCTTGGCAGTGTATGCGCGCATCGAACAGCGCCGACTCCCGCACATAAGGGATAACTTCGAGAGTTGATTATGGCTCTCCTTTCGACGCTTCTACACCGTGCCGGCTGATCGATACATCGACACTCCTTGCGGACTACGGTGGACATTGTCCCGTGATTTGTACATTTGATACATTTATGATCATGTAAATTTCGCGTTTATTATTCATGGTACATTTAGCTTTAATATAGGATCCGATGAGACTCATGTATAGTGACAATTCATTAGCAGTCTCAAATGTCAACAAAAAATCGGAGCAAACGAAAATAAACTTCAAAACTGCCCACAAATTCGCCTCAGAAAAGTGCCATTTCCGGTATATTTTTCTGTCCGGCCCGGGAATGGGGGGGGCGGCAACCCCCCCCCCCCGCCCCCCCCCCCTGCGTACGTCCTTGGGAATCGATTATATAGGATTTTTATCGACCATGAAATTGAGAAGCTCATTTTCCCATTGTTTTCATGACCATTGTCAGCCAGCCGATGCCGCCGCTTGTTGTTTGCTGCGGGGGAGGGGGAGGGGGTGATTGAAAACACCGAATTTTTGTTGCGACAGTAAGCGGTAAGCGTGTGCTGCTCGCCCCCCCCCCCCGGTCCGCGCTTGGTAACATCTTGTGCGGACTGCGGGGGGGGGGGGGGATACCTAGCCCATCCCGCACATATGCCCATCATGCATTTGTGCCCATTCCGCATCATGGCCCATCCTGCAAGTTGCATCACCTGTGTGCGGGATGGGCACATTTGCGGGATGGGTCACATAATTTGCGGGATGGGCACATGTGCGGAATGGTTTTTGATGCGGAATGGGCCCTTGCCTATACAGCGACATGGACAGAAATTTTAGTCCATTTTCACTGGCTTTTAGGCCGCAGACTGGTGAGCCAAAAAGATATGTTGTGAAGGGAGAATGCGCGCTTGCGCGCAAAAATTTTTTCAACTGTCGACAAAATCGTCGTCGGAAAGTGCCATTTCTGGCACATCTTTTGGTCCAGCCCGGGAAGGGGGGTGGGCGGCCGCCCCCCCCCGCCCCCCCCCCCCTGGCTACGTCCTTGCATATTTTGTGATCAAACAAGGTTAAAAAGAGTTTGTTACTTTGGGAGTGATGTTACACACCGTGGAGGTACATGGAAGCACATTACCTGAATATTTTTTGAATGCTGAATGCGCTTGTGTGCAAAAAAATTCCAAAATACCTAGTGCTCAGTACTAAAAATTTTGGCCAATGTTTTTTTTGAACGTTTCAGACATCGTGTTTTTAAAAAAAGATGTTTTTTTATTTTAAAAAAAAGTTTGAAAAAAACATCGGCCAACCCTAGGGTTCAAACGGGATCCCGATCCCCAATACCAAGATATTTCAGAATTTTGTGGTTTCGATCCCGACCCCGAAATCTCAATCTAAATCCCAACCCGAAAATCTGAAAAATCGATTCCCGATCCCAAAACTTATGAAAACATAATCCCAATCCAGAATTTTTTTACTCAATCTCGATCCCCATACTGGAAAATTTGCCAACTTTTTTAAAATAACATTTTTGCATGGATGTCAACTGGATTCATGTCAACTAATTTTAGTGAATTATATGATTTCGACTTGTCTATCTGATAGAGCAAGATTTATTTTATATCATGACATTTAATTTTCATTGTTCTCGTTAGGAGTTATGCCTTTAAAAATCTTTTTGTTATTTAGTTGACATTGAGTTGACATGAATTTGCGATGTTAACTAGCATGTGTGGGCCATATGTAGGCCTATTTTCCCACATTTTTTCATCAGATTGATACTTTGTCAGTGCATCGGTCCTTCATATAGATATGAAAGACAGTACAGCGATTCATCAATGTGCTGACACAAAACCTTGTTTCAACATTTTTTCACATTGTTTCAATGTTGTCTCAGCAGTGTGTTTGTGCGTGCACAATTGAAGAATGCAGTATAACCATGCTGTGGGGAGATGTTGTCCCTAGCTGCATTTTTTGCAAACACATTGTTGGTGATAATATTATCATTTTTTCATGTTGGTGATAATATTATCCCCATTTTGTTTGTACATGTCAGCACGTTGGTGAATCACTGTGCACAAAATCAATGAAAACAACCACCAATGTCAATTTGTATGTGAAATTGTACATTTATATTGCTATTGGGAAGTCTGAACTCTTTGCCTACAACTCACACCACAAAAATTACCTACCATAAGCAAAGGAAACTGCCTCAGGTGTTTCCGGTGCCAAGACTCCAGAGAAGTGAACTTCATGGTTGCCTCTGCTGTTTTACTCACAACATGCAAATCCACCAGCTGCGGCAGGCCCTCCACCAGGGTGCACAGCAGCTGCTCGGCCCCACACACGCTAGTTGACATTGACACAAATGTCAACTGGTTCCGGTCCCAATTCCAAGCTTGTATTTGAAGGTCGATTGTTGGCTCGCCAGCAAGCATTGAATTGGGAACGGAACGAGTTGACATTTGTGTCAATGTCAACTAGCGTGTGTGGGGCCTATAGCACTGACAAAAACATATATTTCATTTTTTATGTTTCCTCTTAAACAGAATAATCAAGAATAATGATTTTAACATGGGGTGGAGACGTAAGGTATTCACAGCGAACTTAAGCATTTTCAGAGAGATATTTTACACCTGAGAAAACAAAACATGTGACAGGCCAATTCTGGCCATTTGCATTTCCCCTGATGACCACAACAAGGCAATTGTATCAACCATATTTTATATATTTGTGAAGCTGAGACTAGGGATGGCCCGTGTTTTTTTAACCGTTTTTTAATATAAAAAACATTGTTTTTTAAAAAAAAACAGAGGCATTAGAAACCGGGTTTTTTGTACTTTGTTGTTTTTAAAACGTTTAAAACGTTTTTTGCCCATCCCTAGCTGAGACTGCTCTGTCAGAATCCACAGCCCTCTATAGCTGGTTCAGTGAACTATTTTCCCAATTTCCATTTTTTTAACACTTTTCAAGTTTTATTGCTAGAGTGGAACTTGTGGACTGACTAGGGTTGGAAAAAAAACTTTTTTTTTTAAAGGTTTTTTTTTAACTCGATGTTTTTTAATAAAAAAAACGTTTTAAAAAAAAAACAACGTTTTTTTTAAAAAGCTCCCAGATATGACCTAGTGTCAACATATATAGGTATATCAGACACTGGCAATACTCTGTGATGTTAAATATGACCATATAATGGCTGTGGAGCCATGGGATAGCATTATAAGTGGTGATTTGTGTCAAAAATATCCATTTTTCGTCGACATATCGTTCGTATATCGCCTTATAGTCAAATGTTCGTGACTTCAGGTTAAGTTTGGCACGGAATGGTGATCAAACAAAGTTATAAAAGGAGGTTGTTACTTTGGGAGTGAAGTTACACACTGTGGAGGTACATGGAAGCACACTACCTCAATATTATATATTACAGCAACATATGTCGGCTTATTCACCCATGGTAGCACATATAAATGGATGTTTTGATACTAAAAATGCAACAAAACCAATGAAAACAACCACCAATGTCAATTTGTGTGTGAAATTGCGCGCTTGCGCGCAAAAATTTTGCAAAATACCTAGTGCTTAGTACTAAAAATTTCGGCCGATGTTTTTTTTTTAAAAAATACATTTCGGACGTCATATTTTTTTATTTTAAAAACGTTTTAGAAAAAACATTGGCCAACCCTAGGACTGACTCATACATAATCAATTAAAAACAGCTAACTGGGAGGTATGGTCAATACTGCAAGACAGGTGGCACACCTCCAGTGCACAACTTTGCTGTAGAACAAACAGCACCAGTGCCACATCAACATGAGAATCCACCAAAACAGACTTCAAGTTTGGCCAAAACATATTCTCTGCTGATAGCCGCGCCCTTTTGCCACTGCTATCAAAATCAATGCTATTTAATTTGATATTCTTCAATTTGGGAGTGGCCCGAGCCAGGGACAGCAGCACCTGCCAGCTGCCAATGCTGCACCCATCCAGTTGCAGTGTGCTCAGGTTGGGCAGCGGCTCAGTGAAACATTGAACCATTTGACTGTTTTCCCGGTTCCCTTGAAGCTTTAAATTCCTTAGACCATTACGCACCTGAGTTCAAAATACATAAACAGTTCAAAAACAATGTTCTCTTAAAACCCTTTATTGAATTGTGTGCCCATATGGTTACAATAGGTTTGAATGCTTGTATGATTACATCAAGGATGTAGCCAGGGTGGGGCGGGGGCCCTCGAGCCTGTGCCTCTGTGCATTTTTACCCGCTGACTCTCCAGGGGGTTCGATAGATTGTTAATCGCTCTGGAGGGATAGATAGCTGAAAAACTTTCTTTTTTCTTTGGGGGGGGGGGGTTGGGGATTCCCAGGGGTTCAACATATAGGCTTTTACATGATGTGGAAAAAGGTAGAAAAATCGCTAAGTAGGTGGAAAATGGGTATATAAGCACATATACTACAAAAAATAGCTGAAAATAGACAATAAAAGACATGAACTAGTGATTTCGTTAAATCTATCAAATTAAAATTAAATTATCTATTAAATCGTGAATCTATTAAAAAAGTATGAAAATTACGATTTTGAGTGAAAATTCGGGTCTACATGCACACCGGGTTTACATGCACAGAAGGCCTCAGTCGGGAAGCTCCCCCCTTCCCGGGTCAGACAATAAAATGTACCAGAAATGGCACTTCCATAAATTAAAGAAATTTTGTTGGCAGTTCGAAAAAATTGTGCGCGCTAGCGCGCATTTCGGCGCCCCAGTGTATTTATTTGGTTATTTGACTTATCTATAGTTTAGGACCAAAAAAGAACTAAAAATGCGCAATTCCTTTATCACAGAGGTAAAAATTTTTTGGGGGGCGCCGCCCGTTCGCCGGCCTCCGTATACAATCTGCCCCCCGCTCAATGATCCTGGCTACATCCCCGGATTACATCAATTTGAAAAGAAACACATTCAGAGGTAAATATCGCTTCCTTGTGAAAAAAAACGCCACAAAAAGTATTTAAGCTTTTTTATATTGCACAATTATCGGACAATGGAATCCTGGTACACAGGCCATCCTGGCCACAGCACCAACAGTTCCATCTTCAATCAGCTATTCAGTTAAAAAATTAAAAGTAAGGCAGATGAGTGAATGCAAGGACGTATCCAGAGGGGGGGGGGGGTGGACGGTGTAAAAATGCAACACCTGGTACCAATTTTCAAGCTGTAATTTAAAAAAATTTGCGCATTATCCTTTCTTACAGGGTTCTTATCGGCAATTCGCAACATGTACCCTCGATTATGTCTAAAATACACCGAATGGCGTGCTTGTCGCTCTATAATGCATGCATATTTACATACATACCAGCGATTTTCGTTGTCGCGAATGGCGCCATGGCGTGGCATCCGTGCATGGCGCCATTTCGTCACCATTTAGGTAACATTTTAGGGGGGCTGAGCCCCCCCCCCCCCTGTCCGACAACCGCCGTAAACAAGCAGCCCCTCGCTTAAAAAAAACCTGGATACGTGCCAGGGTATAAATTGAGCACACACCTTTGGCTGTTGCAGAAACTGGTGCAAGGCGGCTCTGGTCGTAGCATCGCAGTGGAGCTTCTTCCAGGGTGACCAATCAACATTGAGCTCGCGCCACACTCTCGAGTGTGAGTAGACGAATGTGCGCAACGCTTTGCACAGAGGCGCCACTTGCGTGCAGAGTGACCGGGCACTGGGACAGGCGTACAGCAGAATGTCCCCGAGCACGTGCGGCACAGCCACCAGCTGCAAACGCAACACACACATATGTACAGGTTGCGGCAATTTAGACGCCCCCGGTGATTGTGGCCCACTGAGCGCAGTTGCCATGCGGTCTTTGTTGCCTACAGCTGCTGGGTCCCTAAAAATATGGCTGCCATAGCTCCACTCCTTCACAAGTTATTTATGCAAACGCGCAATTATCACTTTTCCACCAAGGTGTGATATCGTTCAAACGGGATTGACTTTTCGGGACCGGGGTCGGATTTTTTTTCAGTTATTTTTCTGATTTTCTTTTCGCAGCTGCATGCCTAAATGCGTGCACGCCCGCCACCAATTCGCTATGCCTATAAGGAAATCGGTGGGCGCTTGCGTAATTGGTTGTAACTTGTAAAGCTAGGTGGTGGAAAAGTGAAAATTACGCATTTGCATGAATAACGTGTGAACGAGTGGAGCTATCGCAGCCATATTATCAGGGCTCCTTTCCTATTTAGTTGTTAATGTTGTCCTAAAATTCGACGTTAATCCGACCACCCAGTGACAAGCTATTCTAAATCTAGAGGGGGCGTCTAAATTGCGTGTATTTTTAGATCCTGTATTTTTAGACACACACAGGGACACAGCGCTCACTTTAGAAAATGACAGACCATAAGCACGTAATCCTAATTCTTTCTATCTCAGTGATAAAAGTTATAAATCTTAAACACTAATATGTTTAATGTGACGTAGGCTCGCTAGACAGGTAAACTCGACCGACATGTAGCCTCGGCTGACGGCCGAGTAGAAATTGATGTCTACATGTCCGGGCCTACATGTCCGCCGGGCATGGTATCTACACGTCTAGCTAGGGGGGGGGGGGGGGTTACATGCCGGACGAAATTCAATGGAAAATTGAAAACGATGTTTTGAACATATTTCAGTTTACAGAGACGAGGAGTCTGTCGGCTACAGTTGACGGACGCAGAAATTCAAGTCTTGAAAAGTTCAACCGGAAACCTCAAATTTGTTCAAAACAGAATTATGTGTTAGAAATTTTAACTCAACTTTTTACCCTCCCCCAAACCACCCAGCTATCTATCTATCCCGGAAGCCGTTCGGAAGCTACTTATTGAACCCCCCTGGATGGTCAAAATTTAGAATATCCCTGACGGGTATAATTATACACTTTCGATTTTATATTGAATTTTGTCCGGCATGTACCCCCCCCCCCCCCACATGTACGCTCGGCCGACATGTATTTCTACTCGGCGGACATGTACGGCCTCGTTACATGTCGGCCGAGGCCAGTGGCGTAGCCAAGGGGGGTGGGGGCGGGGGGGGGGGGGGGCGGCCCTTCCCGGGCCGCACATAAAAATGGCACTTTTCTCTACCGATTTTGTAGGTTGTTTTCAAAAATTTCGGTTGTTTTTGGCGCATTTTGTCCCTCACAATCTCTCTTGTTGTTATGTACGTCGCATTAGTATAAATACCGCTTCAAATTACTAAATGCTGTACTAATCTTCAGACATCTGGGTATAAAACTTTTCTTATATTGTAGCCATTGGCGCCAACGCCGACGCCAATCACGCCATGGCGCGGCGCCTAAGAATGGCGCCAGCGCCAAAAGCCCATTCCGCTTTCATAGGGCCAAATTTTAGGGGGGGGGGGGGGGGGCACCGGCCCCCCCCCCCGTTCGCCGGGCTCCGTATACAATCCGCCCCCCCCCCCCGCTCAAAAATCCTGGCTACGCCACTGGCCAAAGCTACATGTCGGCCGAGGCTACATGTCGGCCGAGCTTACACGTTGACAGGCACAGGCTTTAATGTAATGGTGATGGAAAACCAGCCAGAAAGAATGGTGCCAATAAGAAAATGACTCAATCTAGTAAACTAAAATGCATTCACAGCTGGTTTATGAGTATCCAGGGGTTTTTTCTAAACTTCACTAGAAAACTAGTTGTAGGAATGACATAAACATTTCTGAGCTGCATTACTAGCAGCATTGAAACAACATAACGAAACAGTGTCGAAAAAGGATTGAAACAGATGGTCACGATGTCAATGCGCTGTTTCCATTGCCAAATTGGACTGAGGCCCAGGTAAACCGACTCTAAGCAAAGGACTCTGGTCGCCGCCGCACTCCATCGCACCCTCCATGACTGCGGAACCGCGGCACGCGCACAGCCGGCAAACCTGCGACAACGGTGGCACTCAATTGCAACTTCAACCATTTGTGCACAAAGGTGAAATGAGTGATAATCAGTTGTTGCTCAGTTGTCACCCCGGAATTGGTTCCCCTGCCTTATTTTTTTTCAATGCACTGCTAGCTATTGACTAGTGATTTATATACATTTCTATTTTACGGTGAGCTGCAAGGACGCACGCAGGGAGGGGGCGACAATACCTGATTAATCGACCATAACACGATGATGAAATGCTCCGGACCGGACCCATTCAAACTGAAACACCAAATTGTATGGAAAAATGACACCGCGCACCTGGAATTACATGCGACGCGCACAATTCCAGCGCCTTACGTTCGGATAAAATACGGGGCCTATAGTTTGCGTTTTGCAGCCAGGTTTTTCAACTTCTGCAACGAATTCAACGTTTTAAATTCAACTCGAATCCGCCGTTTTTTTTTTTTAATTAAAATTGGCAACGAGCCAATATAATGAAATTTACTGGATAGTTAACGGTTTTCAGCCTTGACATTCAGAATCGCGTTGAAATTG
>CAXIWS010000594.1:0-14324 GCA_964036195.1 Sphaerolaimus hirsutus | reverse complement strand
GCGCTGCTTGTCGAACATGACTATGCCACTGTCGACGGGCGCGCCCGACGGCGCCGGGCTGCGTTTGGGCGGCGCGGCCGATTGGGAGTCCCGGTCGCCGCTGGAGGGTATGGGGCACGCATTGTGACGCTCTTGCTCGCTGATGGGGGTCTTTGTTCCTGGGGGGGGGGGGGTTGGGGTTAGGGGCTGTGTCCAGGGGGAGACTGTAAAATGTCATGTAAAATGGGAGAAGTTAAATAAAATGTCATGTGAAGTGTGAGAAGTGAAGTGAAATGTCATCTATAGTGTGAGAAGTTAGGTAAAATGTCATGTACAGTGTGAGAACTCGAGTAAAATGTCATGTACAATGTGAGATGTCAAGTAAACTGTGAAGTCAAGTAAATTATAAAATGTCAAGTAATGTTGCTTTTTTACCGGGCATTTTACATTTTCACAAAGCACAATTGACAATGGCTAGGACAAGTACATGGCTTAGGATTCAGACAGTTTTCATATTTACATGCCCTTGAATTTCAAAGCTTGGAAAAAGGCACCAACAAACGATTCATCACAGGCAACCTAACAAAATCCAAACCCCTCAAAAAAGCACCCCAGGCCAACCTGTTGCGGCTGCGCGGCGGCACTAGAACTGCCGTCGGACGAGGCGGCGGTGATGTCCATGAGAATGTTGGCCTTCGTGGACACGTGGCTTTTCGGCTTGCTCGCATCGGCAGCTGCTATTTGTCTTGCTGGGGCCAATGTCCATCTGGGGTGGATTTATTGTGTTGATTGATTTGGATTGACATTGATTTGCATAGATATTGAGGCGACATGTTAGAGTTGCGTAGGAAAATTTAGTTGGAAGCATTTTTTTACAAGTCAAGAGCCAGGTTTTCGTTTGTTTTTAGCGCATTGAAATCCTTTTTTGTTCTCTTTTCTATTCATCTGCCGTTTTCAATACATGCCGCATTTTTGAAGCAATCCAAGTACTGAAATTCCCATTTTTTCCAGGCGGATCCAGGGGGAATAATTCAAGGAAAGCGAACTATTCGAGCGTGACGGTATTAAAAAGCGCAGTTTTTACTGTCAGACGAGTACATACCAAGCAAAAATGCGATTGACATTGATTTTTTGCCGAGAATACCATTTCTACTGACTCCAAAATTCCAGTGTAGCGTCAAGGTTACACTGGCTATGGGGCGTAACTATTCCAAAACAACCCCCCAACCCCCCCCCCCACCAACCACCACTGGATCAGCATCCTTACCCCCGAGCCATTCATCAGCGGTGATGGCCGGCTTGGCGGCCGCGGTGGGCGGGTACAGGTCCTCCTGAAACAGGTCCGACTTGCGCGGCACGTGGAACTTGAGCACTTCCACGTGGCCCCGGTTGGTGCACTTGTAGATTCTGAGGGGGTTGGTGTGTTTGGGTGGTTGGTGGGTGGGGTTTGGGGTTTATGATGAGAAAGCGTGTGGTGTGTGGGGGTTGTGTACTCTCAAAAATACCGTTATCACTTCACATCACAATTAGAATTGAAAAATGGTTGATTTTGAGAAAATCTAAATGAGTATAATGTCAGAAATTCTACAAAAAGAAAATATAATTAAATATCTCTGAAAAACGCAGTGAAAATGTAAAAAATTTAATAGACATATTTTTTATTCTCTTCTCATAAATAGAATATACCGTATTGGCTTGTTTTGAGTGCCATGCTTGAATTGAGTGCCATGCTCGAATACAGTGCCAGGGTAACCGCCTTATGAAACAATACAGTGCCATGCTTGAATTGAGTGCCCCCCACACCTAAGTAATAGAAGCAAACATGACGCGGGAAACGCAGTACGTTCAAAAACGTTACTGCATGCGAGTGGCTTCTGTTCTGTCGCTTCTGTTGTAAAAAAATCCAGTCGTTGTTGCATCTACCGTATTTCCTTGAAATACCCCCCCCCCCTCTTTGACCCCCCCCCCCTCTCGGGACCACTATGAAACAATCACCCCCCCCCCCCCCTCGAAATACCCCCCCCAAATTGAGTGTAAAGGAAACGTACATGACAATAACTGTAGTTTGTGTTCTGTGTACTGCAGAACACACGTTAAAACAATGTCGGTGTCACGTTAGAACAGTGTACATACCAACTACATACTAATATTAGTCTACAGAACCTTATAAATGGCAGTTTTTGTTGCATTTTTCGACGTCTGCGTACGTTTCAGACGACAATTTCGTACTTGGTTTTCAAAAATTTTCTTGTGAAACAATAACCCCCCTACCTCGAAATACCCCCCCCCCCTCGTTTAACCCCCCCTCTCGGGACCACTATGAAACAATCACCCCCCGGGGGGTATTTCGAGGAAATACGGTAATTGACCCAGCTGTTGCAATTGCATCATAATTACGCAGCTGGAATCGATATACGTACCAAAATATGTATTCTCGATTCCAAATTATCGATGTCTATAATGGAATTGAAATGCCTTACCAAATACAGTACCATGCTCGAATTGAGTGCCATGCTCGAATTGAGTGCCACTTTAAGGACGTTGTGAAAAAATACAGTGCCCGGGGTTCAAAACAAGCCAATACGGTACCTAATTCAATCTCTCTGGAAAAACCCCACTGGAAAATATATAAATAGCTTTAATATTTTTCATGTTTTGTTATATTTTCAACAACAATTTGGTATGCCAATGACCATTCCCCCATACCCCCCCCCCCAAAAAAAAAAACAACGCACCTCCCAATCTCATTCTCCATCACATCCAGGCCCCTCTTGGGCATGAAGGCCAACCCCCTCTGGGGCTCGTTGCTCACGTGCGTGTTGATATAGTGCACGAAGGGCGGCTCAGAGTTCACCTCGTAGTAGCGCACGTTGCCGTCGCCCTTGCCGCACAGGTAGACCATGTTCGTGTCGCAGTCGTACAAGGGGAACATGACCCCGTTGCTAGTGTCCATTTCTTCTTGCACGATAGGTTCGTCCATCGCTTCCTGCGGGGGTTGATTGGGGGGGGGGGTTAATTTGAGGGGGTGGTGGTTTCTTATGAGCGAATATTTTTAAGCCTGTGCAGGTAGTCATCTATACCCGCTACTCATCTAGACCTGGCACTCATCTAGATGCACCCGCTACTCATCTATACCCACCGCAGCCGCAGACGTTGCACTGCCGAATGGCGCAGGCACATTCTTGCCGACAGTGGCTGGCTGGCCGTTTACACAACTATAATTTTCAATTTTTCTGGCGTAATTGCTGGCGAAAAATAAACACTCTGAGGGTATTTCGAGGAAATAGGTTAACTTCTCCTCTTACGGAATTGGCCCTGGAGCTATCTAAATACGAAAACCGTCACTTACAAAATACAACCAATTTAGGTACTCACTTCATCCCTAAGCGCGTACATCCTTTCAGATCTCTTCGTAAAGCCGCAGCTGAAAATGCGGCCATCCTTAAGGAAAATAGCCCTCTGCGGTTTAACACCTTCGTGGCCCTGCGCCTGTTGCAGGACGCGTCCGGTACGGGGGTCGATTATGCGCAATTTTCGGTCTTTGCACGCGGTGATCACCTTGCTGCCGTTGTGGTTGAACGCCACCGACCTGAAGTGGGTAGTACGGTAAGGTGGTGTTTACGGTAAACGGTACGGTAGGTATTGGCGGTACCGGTAAAGGTACGGTAATTTGTATAATTTACCGGTAGTCATCGTGTGGTGGATAGTGAGTAGGATTTTAGCCAGTAATCCGTTAATTGGAAAATTCATTTATAAACATTGATAATTCATTGTAAAAATTCATTTAAAAATTAACTGACAATTGAGGCGTTTGGTTCCGTAACCCGTGAAGTGCAAAAGTGAAAAAAATTGAGTTGAGTGCGGATCTGACATATATATGTATATTTCTTCGTGATAGAAAAAAAATTACCTCAATATCTCATACCGTTCCGGAGATACAGAGATATCGTTTTTTGAAAAAAATGCAATTTTGCATCCGAAACCCGTTATCTGCAGCCCAAAATAGGTGAGTTTGCACTCGAAACCCGTTATCTACAAAAAAAACCTATCATTTTTTGCAGTCGAAACTAGTTATCTGCAGAGAAAAAAGTTTGCATCCGAAACTCGTTAAGGATTTAGTATGGAGGTGTCAAAATCACCATACAAAAATGGAGTTTGCATCCGAAACTCGTTAAGGGAATCTGTCATGGTTTTTATGAATTTGCACCCGAAACTCGTTATCTGCAGGTGACTTTCCACCCGAAACTCGTTATCTCCACATGACTTTTTATTTGAATAACTCCACTTGTGAACATTTTTATGGAGTGGCGTTAGGGGCACCAGTCCACCTAGTGCCACTCCAAATTCAGGTAAAAGTTAAAAGCGAACGAAACTCGTTATCTACATGTGGCTATTGGCACTCAGGTGAAAGTTTGCACCCGAAACGTGCAGATAACGGGTTTCGGAATCAAACTCCTCAATTACGAGTACATTACAGTGGCGTTGTCACAACTTTACAACGTCAGAGCAGAACATAAAAATGACGAAATGAACAGTTTTGAAAAATACAATATTCAGGATCCCCAAACAACCAACCAAATAACATCCGGATGTCCAGCGATCTCAATCAAAGCTTCACCAGTTGCCACATTCCACAAAATGATTTTCAAATCTCCACCCACAGTCAATAAAATGTTTCCAGCGGCGGGGTGCCATTGAACTGCGGAAACTCGTTTTTGGTGCCCCATTAACTCAACTAGGGGTTCCGTTAGGTTTTTACGCAGACCACCGTCTGGTATCTGGAAGGTGGGGAATTTTTTTTTGTTTGTTTGCTTTTGCATTTGGATCACTTATTGGCGCTGCGCACACTAGTTTACCGCTAGTAAGCTAACAATTTGGTGAACTAATAAATCAATCTTGGTTGGTATTTGAGTTGACTGGAATAAGATGTTCGTCAACTACAGTTGACAGAGAGTGAACATTGAGTGCGGCCTACTTTGCCGACACGATAAAAAGTACTGTCGTGTTGTTTGAAACGCTTCCCTTGTAAATATTTGATTCTGTAATGCCCCCCCTCACAAACCATCCAACCCCCCTCAAAAATGCCCCCCCCCCAAACAAACCATCCAAATTTTCGCAGTGGCGTCATCCGAACAGGAGGCGATCACGTTGTCGTTGAACGGGCACCACTGCAGATCCGTGCAGGGCGCCCTGTGCGCGTCCACCACCGGGTAGTCCTTGTCGACCCGACCGGCCTGGGGGAAATCGGGGGTAAGTAGATACTTAAAAAAATTTGGAAGTGACAGTCAGTTTTTCGAAAAAAATTATTTTCAAATTATTAGTTTTTTCAAATAAAATAATTCCAACACCTACAAATTTACCCATCCATTGGCCGATGACAAGAAGTTACCACTTGACAGAATGCAGATTGCCACCCCGGGTAGTTCCACAGTAAATGTTATGCAAAATGTCAATTTAAATCAAAAGATAACATAAATTACTCATCTTTCGACATTTCGCATGACATTTTACATGACATTTTACATTTCACTTCACACTTTACAGGGTGCGCGATCCACCTTACAAGTGTACCTATTCCATTCCACAAGCTTGCAAAACGCTCACCTTTTCAATAGGAAACACTTGAAATGGCCCTCCAGAACCCTCAGTGATAACAGCGAAAAACTTTGGATTCACAGCGCAAAACATGGCGTCCCATGTGATTTTGGTAATTCGAACATCTTCCAGACAGAATTCCTTTTTGATCGGCTTGCAAAATACATGCCGGAATTTACTTTGCCGCACGAATTGCATTTTTGGAATAGGTCAATTGATAGTAGATGAATTATTTTGATAGATCTGTGTTGGAATGGAGTAATAGTCATTAGAAACTGTGCATTTGCATGTGTAAAATGCGATTTGCAAAATTATCATGTATAGACTCATGTATAGTGACAATTCATTAGCAGTCTCAAATGTCAACAAAAATCGGAGCAAACGAAAATAAACTTCAAACTTCTATCACAGTGCGGAAAAAGCGAAAAAGCATGATAGGATATTATTGTCCTGGTACATTTTCAACGGCGATGTAGAAAGAAATAACGCGTGAGTTTTTTCATTGGCTTGTAGTGCAGTAAATTTTTACATGCATACCGTATTACCTCGAATTATCCCCCACTCGAATTAATCCCCCTCAAAATGGGCTGGGAAAATAATACCCCCCCCTCGAAATACCCCCCCCCCCTCGGAATGATGTACGTCATGTACGTAATAAATATTTACGTCGTGTATGCAATGTACATGATGTATGTTACTGCTAATTTGCATTGCAGCTACACATAGACTAAATAGTTTCTGTAGCTATCTACGTTTTTATGTCCAAATATACCCCGTTTGGACACATTTATTACCTGTTTTGGGTACGCAAATGCCTACTTTTTACTACGACCCTTACGAAAATTTCTGACGAAATAATAACCCCCCTCGAATAAACCCCACCTGAAATTTTATCGGCGAAATAATAAACCCCCATTGGGGTATTTCGAGGTAATACGGTACGTCACAGCATTCCGTGTGCCATGCACCAGTGTGGCACTGAAAACTTACACGATGATAAATAATATTTAGCTTATGAAATAATATGAAAGAAGTGATAAGAGAACTTTTCGTTGTTCTCAAATATTTACATTTTTCCTATATGTAAATAGTGAGTAATTGACCACATCTAAAACATGTAAATAAATAAAAGACAACAATAGATACTAAAAAGGCATAAAAAAGCGTTATTTGATTTGAAATAAAAATAGCGGCCGTCGATTAAATGGAATCTCGGTTTGGGTGACTAATTGCGGCAGTATACAAACTGCGGCACGCGATTTTTCAGTTTTTGGAAAACGCAAAATAACTCTAATGGGCGAAATGCATTTTCACCTTTGCGAGTCAAAAATTGGTCAGACATAAACAGAAAAATTATAAGGCAGTCGCCGCAAATGTAAAATATTTGTACCCACTTTGAAAACGTTCGTAAGGCAATAAAGCTATATTTTCCTCAACTGAACCAACCATAGTGTGCTTACTGTGTGCGCAAATGAACATCTACTTGTGCAAAAACAAATGTGCAAATTCATAGCCGGGTACCTAACAGTTACCACACTTAAATAAGTGTAAAATACCCAGCAAATGTTTAGGTAATATGGTTTAGTGAAACAAATTCGTGTACGTTTGATTCGATTCTGTAAAATTACAGACTTCTTCAGTTGTGATAAGGGAATAATTTCAGCATGTAGGAAATACATTTTCCCGGTTTTCAAGTTGACAATCGAAATTTCCAGATCTGATAAATCTATTTTGACGCACTTGTATTTTTCGGGAGGAGCAGTCCGTCAACTCCTCTTGACTCAGATGAAAACTGATCCATTCCGGTGAACTCAAATTTGTTCAAAACAGATTTACCAGTTGTGAAAATTTGGGTTGTCGACAATTGTAACAAGTGATCACTGAAAATCTACCACAATTAACAAAAAATTGAAACACAAAGTGTTTTCCACCGGTCGGGCTAAAGCACTTGCATTCGTTAGAACGAAAAGCTATGCAAAAATGTATTTTTTTTGCGAAAAACTGAAAAACAGAACGAAAATCCCACACGAAAAATATGTGCCAAACTGCAGAGGCACCGTCGAAGTACGAAATTTCGAGTGCAAAATCCACACAACAAAACAAAATGCCACTCGAAATGACACAAGAATGCGGGGGGGGGGGGGGGGGCTCAAAAACAAAGTTGAACGGTAGTAAAAGCGAATCGAAATTATTTGTGTTTTGCAATGGCATATATGTACATTTTGTTTACCTAAATAGTTAGGTAGACTAAGGCAATAGACTAGTAGCTGTATAAGGTTCTACTGAATACTCTGTAGAACACAGTTGTTCATAGCTCGCAGCGCCACTGCAGCCTGGGGGCAATTTCTCTTATAGTATTTAATTGATCTGGCGATATATTTAAGTTCGCGCAGATAAAAAATATAAAAAATTTCCAGACTTTTTACCTGCACACAAGGATTTTTTTGAAGTGAAAAAATTTGTCGAGAAGCTGACCCCTGGTTCGAATGACCACTCACATATTCACGTGCATAAGTACAGGGTGATTGATGTTAGAGAGCTAACTTCCAGATGTTGTAAACTGTTCATTTCGAGGGTTTTGATCAACTGTCAACTGTTCATTTCGAGGGTTTCGATCAACTGTCAACTGAAAAATATTGACCCATCATTATTGGTCTCCGTCAACTCAATAGCAGCCTCTGTCAACTTTATTAGTGGACGGAGTATTGACAAAGCTGTGGATTCCCATTAATGTAAAATGCTGTTTTCTATTGACTGCTAGCCAACGGATAATTAGATATGATCACAACAATATCATTTTTAATATCTCCACCTATACAATTTCGAGAGAACTGCGTGCAAAGGATGCCTAATGCAAAAGATAGGGGCACAATCACAGCCTCATTTTTTGCCCGATTCGTGTGTGTTTTTGCACACAATGCAGTCACTATTTATTAGTACAAAATGCCCTTTACAAACACGTTACAATCTTGACAAACAGGGTTAGTAGATGGCAAAGTTGCTTCCCAAGAATGCAATTGCACATGTATAGGGGGTGAACTTGAGTTTTTTGGGGCTGAGTTTTCAATTCAGGGTTGAGTTGATGGGTGTTTATCAATTAGGGTTGAGTTGACAGAAGTTTAAAAATAAGGGGCTGTTGACACAAGTTTACAAATTAGAGGCTGAGTTTATGGGAGTTGAGTTGATGGGTGTTTGCCAAATTTGGGGCTGAGTTTATGGGAGTTAACAATAACATTACCATAATCCTTCAGTGAGGCCCCCGGGGCTAAAAAATATAAATTGTGATATGATGCATTTGTGGGTTACTGATTACAATGATTTGAAATATGCACTCCATTCTGACAGTACATTACCATAACCCTGAAATTGAATCCCTGGGGCCAAAACTTTCAAATTGTGAAATGAATTTTTTGCCCGATTCGTGTGTGTTTTTGCACACAATGCAGTCACTATTTATTAGTACAAAATGCCGTTTACAAACTAGTTACAATCTTGACAAACAGGGTTAGTAGATGGCAAAGTTGCTTCCCAAGAATGCAATTGCGCATGTATAGGGGGTGAACTTGAGTTTTTAGGGGCTGAGTTTTCAATTCAGGGTTGAGTTGATGGGTGTTTATCAATTAGGGTTGAGTTGACAGAAGTTTAAAAATAAGGGGCTGTTGACACAAGTTTACAAATTAGAGGCTGAGTTGATGGGTGTTTGCCAAATTTGGGGCTGAGTTTATGGGAGTTAACAATAACATTACCATAATCCTTCAGTGAGGCCCCCGGGGCTAAAAAATATAAATTGTGATATGATGCATTTGTGGGTTACTGATTACAATGATTTGAAATATGCACTCCATTCTGACAGTACATTACCATAACCCTGAAATTGAAATTGTGGGTTTCTGAGTGTAACGATTTCAAATATGCCCAGGGCTTCAAAAATTAGAAATTGTGAAATGATTCAATGTGGGTTTCTGATTACACTGATTTGAAATATGCACTCCATTTTGACACTACATAACCCTGAAAACTACATAACCATAACCCTGAAAATGAACCTCTGGAGCCAAAAACTTTCAATTTGTGAAATCATTCATTTTTGGGTTTCTGATTGCACTCATTTGAAATATGCATTTCATTTTGACACTACATTACCATAACCCTAAAAATGAACCCCTTGGGCTGAAAACTTTCAAATCATAAAATGATGCATTTGTGGGTTTCTGATTGTAGCAATTTCAAATATGCACTCCATATTGACACTAAATTACTAAAACCCTGAAATTGAACCCCTAGACCCAAAAATTTCAAATTGTGAAATGATGCATTTTGCAGGTTTCTAATTGCACTGATTCGAAATGACTCAATTTCAACTCTACATTACTGTAAGCCTTAAATTGAAAATTGAAAATAAATTAGAAATTGTGAAATGATGCATTTCTGGCTTTTTGATTGCCTTGATTTGAAATATGCACTTCATTTTGACACTACATTACCATAACCCTGAAAATGAAAATTTTCAAATCATAAAATGATGTGTTTGTGGGTTTCTGATTGTAGCGATTTCAAATATACACTCAATTTTTACACCACATTACTAAAACCCTGATAATGAACCCCTGGGCCCAAAAACTTTCAATTTGTGAAATGATGCATTTGTGGGTTTTTTTATTGCAGTGATTTGAGATGTGCACTCCAGTTCTACTCTACATAACCATAACCTTTAAGTCTAACCCCTGGGGCTAAAAAATTGAAGATTGATGCATTTGTGGATTGATGCTAGCGATTATTTCAAATATTCATTCTATTTTGACACTACATTACCATAAACCTGAAAATGAGTTTACAGGAGTTTCCAAATTAGGGACTGAGTTTATGGGAGTTTCCAAATTAGGGGCTGAGTTTACAGGAGTTTCCAAACTAGGGGCTGTGTTTACAGGATTTAGAGGGGGTCCCCATGGGGTGCCATTTTTGGGGGTCTCCAGGGGGTGCCATTTTTTGGAGGCACATATGGGGGTGCCATTTCAAGGGGGTCCCCATGGGATGCCATTTTTTGGGTGGTCCCCAGCGGTGCCATTTTTTGTTGCTCCTTAGGGGGGTGCTATATTTTTTTGTGGGGGGGGGGTCCATAGGGGGTGCCAATTTGGGGGGGGTCCCCAGGGGGTGCCATTTTTGGAGAGTCCCCAGGGGGAGCCAACTTTGGGTGGGTCCCCAGGGGGTGCCATTTTTGTGGCGGTTCCTAGGGGGTGCCATGTTTGGGGGGTCCCCAGGGGGTGCCATTTTTGGGGGGTCCCTAGGGGGTGCTATTTTTGGGGGGTCCCTAAGGGGTGCCATTTTTTGGTGGTCCTCAGGGGGTGCCATATTTGTGGGGCCCTAGGGGGTCCCATTTTTGGGCAGTTCCCAGGGGGTGCCACTTTTGGGGGGTTCCCTGGGTGATGCCATTTGGAGGGGGGTCCCCACTGGGGTGTCAGTTTTTGCAAGCCTCTGAGTAGTGGGTACCTATAGCAGGATTCTCTCCAACCTTCAGTTGGGTTTTGTGGTTCTCTACAATTAATACCACAAGGATTTACAAACACAAAAAGAACAGCAAAGCACAAATGTAACCAATTTAAGATAACAACAAATTTTGACACCTTGCAAAAACCACACTATCATATCACAATACCTATACCACACAAAATGCACACTGCCCAACCATTTTACAGAAGTTTACAAAAAATCCATTCCAAAACATTGCATCTTTGGTATTGGTCTTGTTATTGTTGGTACATTACATACCGCATTTCAAAACACATGCCTAGCATGTGGACAAACTTAACTAAACTATCATATTTCCTCCAATGGTATTAATTGTAGAGAACCACAAAACCCGACCGGAGGTCGGAGAGAATCCTGCTAGTAAAATAACAAATTTCGATATCGAAAAAGGTTAATAGTCGATATTAGATCAGATTTACCGTTACTTCCGTAGCAAAAATTGGTGTAAAACAGCAATTGTCTGAAGAATGTGGATTTCATACAATTCATACGCAACGTAACGGTAAAAAACTCTTTCGGAGATTACAAGTTCCAATTACTTGATCAATAAGAAATAATAAGATGTTTCTGACCCGTGCTGATCAATTATCAAAATAAATCGGTCAAATTAAACGAAATATCGCAAAAAACGAAGTCAACAAAAACCGCAATCTCAAATCGACCACCCTGTACCACAAATACACGTACATAAATACGTACATCCACACACATTACGTACACGTACATCTTCCAAACTAGAATCTTCGAGGGAAACCCATTATTTAACCACAGCGACTTGTAACCCATCGACTCGCAAGCCAATGTACA
Source organism: Sphaerolaimus hirsutus (assembly GCA_964036195.1). Classification (NCBI taxonomy): domain Eukaryota; kingdom Metazoa; phylum Nematoda; class Chromadorea; order Monhysterida; family Sphaerolaimidae; genus Sphaerolaimus; species Sphaerolaimus hirsutus. The sequence continues at coordinate 2,417 of CAXIWS010000594.1, read as the reverse complement.
TCAAGATTAAAGCCAAAGTGCCTCGTCTCTAAAGCCGCAGTCAATCAATTGACCCATCACCAAAAGTGTATCATTATTTAACCCCATTGTGTCATTATTAAAGCCATGCGTACATCAAGGACGTATCCAGGGGGGGGGCTGCAGCCCCCCCCCCCTTCCCGGGGTGAGACCTAAAAAGTCCCAGAAAATGTGACTTTTCGTATATAATTTTTGATGTTTCTTAAAAATTTTGCGCGCAAGCGCGCAATTTCTTCCCCATGCATTGTATTTTCAACGGATCGGTCCCAATAAACCAATATCCTTGGAAATGAACACATTTTTGCGACTTTTAGCTGTATATGAGTCAGTCTACGAGTCAATAGCCACTCCAGGAACAAAAGCTGGACACCGAAAAAAAAATAAAAATTGTGAAAATGGTCCTAAGGTACTCCAATGGGTCCAGTAAGTTATGCAATACATGTAAAATTTTCATTCGTATATATCGCATATACTTGAAAGTGAATATTTCCAAAACTGGGCATTTCTGACATAATTTGCTATTTGGTGCCCAACTATCAATACATAATAGCTATATTTTATACCATTGGAAAGCTGAAATTGTGAACTTTCATTATCCACTGCTGACCAGTAGGTTCAATGTCAAAAGTTTATACATAAGGTTTCAAAATGTACTGCATGAACTAATCTGGGTCAATCAAATCGCATGTGAGGCCAAAACTAAGGAGACGTAACGGCTATATTTTATACCGTTGCGAAGCTGAGAACCTCCTCTTTCAGAATCCACAGCCTCCCCAGAGGCTTGCGTTAGCATTTTTATACCTAAGATTTCAAAACGTGTCGCACACACTACTCTTGGGTGATTGCATCGCATGTGAGGCCGGAACTAAGGAGACGTAACGGCTATATTTGATACCATTGTGAAGCTGAGAACCTCCTCTTTCAGAATCCACAGCCTCCTCAGAGGCTCGCGTTAGCTTTTTTATACCTAAGATTTCAAAACGTGCTGCGCACACTACTCTTGGGTGATCACATCGCATGTGAGGCCGGAACTAAGGAGACGTAACGGCTATATTTGATACCGTTGCGAAGCTGAGAACCTCCTCTTTCAGAATCCACAGCCTCCCCAGAGGCTTGCGTTAGCTTTTTTATACCTAAGATTTCAAAACGTGCTGCGCACACTACTCTAGGGTGATCGCATCGCATGTGAGGCCGGAACTAAGGAGACGTAACGGCTATATTTGATACCGTTGTGAAGCTGAGAACCTCCTCTTTCAGAATCCACAGCCTCCTCAGAGGCTCGCGTTAGCTTTTTTATACCTAAGATATCAAAACGTGCTGCGCACACTACTCTAGGGTGATCGCATCGCATGTGAGGCTGGAACTAAGGAGACGTAACGGCTATATTTGATACCGTTGCGAAGCTGAGAACATCCTCTATCAGAATCCACAGCCTCCCCAGAGGCTCGCATTAGCATTTTTATACCTAAGATTTCAAAACGTGATGTGCACACTAATCTAGGGTTGATTGTATCGCATGTGGGGCCGGAACCAGGAAAAACTAAATGCTGTGGTCTATACCATTGGAAAGCTTAGACAATTCTCTTTCAGAAACTGCCACTCTCCAGAAGGTTCACCGTCACGATTTTATACATAAGATTTGAAAACGTGGAATGCGCCCCAATCAAGGGTTGATTGTATTGCATGTGAGGCCGGAACCAGGAAAAACTAAATGCTGTGATTCATACCATTGGAAAGCTGAGATAATTCTCTTTCAGATAGTACCACTCTCCAGAAGGTTCACTGTCACGATTTTATACCTAAGATTTCAAAACATGCGGTTTGCAGAAATCCAGGGTTGATCATATCGCATGTGAGGCCGGAACTAAGGAGACGTAACGACTATATTTGATACCGTTGTGAAGCTGAGAACCTCCTCTTTCAGAATCCACAGCCTCCTCAGAGGCTCGCGTTAGCATTTTTATATCTAAGATTTCAAAATGTGATGTGCGCCCTAATCTAGGGTTGATTGTATTGCATGTGGGGCCGGAACCAGGAAAAACTAAATGCTGTGGTCTATACCATTGGAAAGCTTAGAAAATTCTCTTTCAGAAACTGCCACTTTCCAGAAGGTTCACTGTCACGATTTTATACATAAGATTTGAAAACGTGGAATGCGCCCCAATCAAGGGTTGATTGTATTGCATGTGAGGCCGGAACAAGGAACAACTAAATGCTGTGATTCATACCATTGGAAAGCTGAGATAATTCTCTTTCAGATAGTACCACTCTCCAGAAGGTTCACCGTCACGATTTCATACCTAAGATTTCAAAACATGCGGTTTGCAGAAATCCAGGGTCAATCGTATCGCATGTGAGGCCGGAACTAAGGAGACGTAACGGCTATATTTGATACCGTT